>ML826094.1:32748-64141 GCA_009831015.1 Picea engelmannii | reverse complement strand
AGTAATGTTATTTTATTTATGTCGGCTTTAGGCCATTAGTTGTAATTATACCTCCTAGTCTCCTATATATACCAAGGAGACATTTTCATTTTGAGTCATCTTGTACTTGAACATTTAAGTGGGGTAAAACGAGGTTGCCCCCTCGAAGAGGCTTATTATCTAAAATTATCTCTTTTTCAAGGTGTTCAGTACTTTTCCTGAGGTTTCTCTATGATATATTGATGTTTGGTTCTTAACAGTCTGTGGGGCATGATGGTAGGGATTGTAGGGATTATGACCTCATGCACAAAAGATCAAGAGATATATACAAAATTCAACGTGATGTATAGCAAGAAGGAAACACTACGCAGTATAATTCTCCAAGAAGAGGAAATTTAAACCCTCGTGGTGGATTCAAAGGAAGAGGACGAGGAGGAGTTATGGGTCGAGGCTAAGGACAGATCATCTGTTACAACTATGTGCAACCAGGACACCTAGAAAGGGACTGTCAAAAACCTTTCACTACTTGCAACTACTGCATCGCATTCAAACATGTTATAGAAGATTGTCTTGTGCTTCTAGCTAAGATTCAGGAGAGACGAGGACCTCAGCAGAACCCGCAAGTGAAACTGATATACATTGAACCTCGTGGAGAGGACCCTAGAGTCATTGTTATAACTAGAGGAGGTTTTGTTACAGGATAAGACAGAATGACCCAAGGAAGGACTATAGAAGAATCAAGAGTCAAGAAAGCTACAGAGAAGACACAAACATTTGATGCAAAGAAAGAAAAAGAAATGTTTGTGGAGGCAAGAAAAGAATTTAGGGGAGAACAAGGTTCTTCATCAAAGACATGACCAGAAGTAAAAGAATATGGAATGCCTCTAGCATTCAATCAGTCTACTCTACCAAAAGAAGGAAAAGAGGTAAGCAAGCTCATGGAATAATTATATACTTGTATTAAGTTGATTCAATCTGAAAGTGTTGTACAAGAGCTACAAAATTTAATCAGACTATATGAGCTAGGAAATATAGACCCCTTATTGAATAGGTAAGTACACCAAGTCTCTAAAAGGAGAAGGAAAAATAAGGAATTACACTTGAATTCTCAAATCAGAGATTATGATATAGACTATGTGGTCCTTGACTTAGGGTCGGAAGTCAATGTCATGACGAAGCAAACCTGGGCACTGATGGTAAATCATAAGCTGATCTATTCCCCTATCAGGCTTAGGATGGCTTATCAACAAGTTGTAAGCCCTTTTGGAATACTGGAACATGTTCCTATGGACATCGACGAAGTAAGGACATTTTCATATTTTGAGGTGATTGAGATAGTTGATGGTAGTTGTCCTTACCCTGCACTGTTAGGAATTGATTAGGCTTTCAACAATTCCACTATGGTTGATTTAAAGAAAAGACAAATGATATTTGAAGGATATGGCCTTAGGGTCATTTCACCTCTAGATCGCGATGAAGGTCAGCGATACACAAATCCCATCAGAGAAGAAGACCGTGCATATGAACTAGAAAACATATACAAACTAACATTCAGACAACAAGATTACATTAATCCTATAGGCGATGGGAACCTAAGCTGGCGAAGTGACAGTGCATGTTCATCAGATTCATACTAAGCACTGGAGAAATGGCAGAACAAAATGTATGAAGTATCTACAAGGATATGTGTTAGATTAACCATAGAAGTTCGTTGGATCAGTACAACAGTAAGTAACTTACCTACCTTTAGAAACCTTCTTGTTAGACTTTGAAGAAAGTGTACCAACACAACAACGATTTTTGGCAATGGATGAGGCCTTGAAAGAAACACCATCAATATGGTGGGGGACACACAAAAACAACATTACAGACTGGGTACAATGTCATACTTTGATGATAGCATGATTCTTAGCACAAGTAGAAGGCTGCGAAGTTTGGTACACAGGTCGAAGTTTTCTGAAGGACCATGTGCAAAGTTGCGAGGAATCCTGGAGAAACATCGCTCAAGAGTAGTGGGTGCACAAATTCATTAAAACACTAGACACTACCCCTATCAACTGGTACCTTCAAGCAGAGTTGTGCCTCATCACTACAGATTGAGAAGGTATGACTTAGAACTTTGTAACTACCTTCTTATTTGAAAGTCAATATCCTTCAGTAGATCAAGCATTACAGATTGTAAGATATAAAGTATTTGAGGAGGCCTCTAGCCTCCCTTTAGAACAAGAGGAGGACGAATGGACTGCGCCCCTCCAGAAACTGCAAGGTTGTTACAACATCAATGTTGATGAAGATGATGATCCTAGGAAGGTGAACATCATAGAAATAGAAGGAAAGAGAGATGTGGAAAGACCAGGAGTTGAGATACCATTTATTGGATAGCTAATCAAGATTAAGAAATTCAATATTGAAACAAAGCAAACACTGAATATTGCAAATGTTGGAGATTATTGGGATGTTGCTACTATCGACAAGATCACAGAGTTACTGCATGAATATCAAGACTTGTTTCCAACCAAGTTCATTGATATGAAGGGAATTAAAGGGACTATGGGAGAGATGAGGATCCCTTTAAAACCAGATGCAAGACCAGTCAAACATAGACATTACATATTGAACCTTAAATATAAGGAGAAAATGAAAATTGAGCTCGACAGAATGTTGGAAGTAGGGATTATAGAACCTAGCAAAGAATAAGAGTGGATTAGCCCTATGGTGGTACAAGAAAAGAAAACATGAGAGATTAGGATCTGTGTACATCTCAGGAAGCTGAACGATGCATGTTTGCATGACCCATTCCCTACACCATTCATTGACGAAGTGTTAGACAATGTAGGAGGCTAGGAGGTATATTCTTTTACATATGGATTTTTAGGATACCATCAGATCCAGATTTCCAAGGAAGATCACCATAAGACCACATTTGTAACAGAATGGGGATCCCACCAGTATATAGTGATTCCATTTGGATTGAAGAATTCCCCAACCATATTTTCCAGGCTGGTGGTCGAAGCATTCAAGGAATTTCTACATAAATTTCTAGAAGCATACTTTGATGATTGGATTGTTTTTAGTTTGTTGAAAAATCATATTGAATGTCTAAGGCTAATGTTGGAAAAATGCAGGCAGTGTCATATTTCCTCGAATCTGAAGAAGTGAATATTCTTCTCACCATTTGGAGTGTTGTTAGGTCATATTGTATGCAAGCAGGGATTGTTGGTAGATCCATCTAAAATTGTCATTATCGTTG
The DNA here is from genome assembly GCA_009831015.1 of Picea engelmannii. Classification (NCBI taxonomy): domain Eukaryota; kingdom Viridiplantae; phylum Streptophyta; class Pinopsida; order Pinales; family Pinaceae; genus Picea; species Picea engelmannii. The sequence continues at coordinate 60,912 of ML826094.1, read as the reverse complement.
ATTTGCCCCCTCCTACTTCAGTCAAATAGCTGCACACTGCGTTGGGACATATAAGATATTACAAGAAGTTCATTAAATGCTATGCACAGATTACAACACCCATGGAGAAGATTTTGAAGAAAGACTATCAATTTCGATGGACAGAAGAATGCCAGCAGAGCCTCGACACGCTGAAACAGAAAATGGTTACTGCGCCCATTCTGGTTTTCCCCGAATAGAGCAAGGAGTTTCATGTGCATGTCAATGTGTCTTCTATTGACTTAGGAGTAGTGTTAGCACAACCTAGGGAAGGAGATATTGACCATCTGTTATCTTTTTCCAGTAAGAAACTATCCATAGCAGAGATTAATCACACCACCACTGAGAGAGAAGGGTTATACATGGTGTATACGTTGCATAAATTTTTCCACTACTTGTTGGGAGGACACTTTAAAATGTTTATTGATCACTTCGCATTGAAATACCTAGTCAACAAGCCAGTTTTCGGGGGGAGAATATGCATATGGATTCTTCTATTTCAGGAATATGATTTTGAAATTTTGGTTAAGCCAGGAAGAATGAACAAAGGTCCTGACCAGTTGTCGAGGTTGGAACATGGAGAAGAGTCGACCAGTTTGGAGGATGCATTGTCAAATGCACAGCTGCTAGCCATTAGAAATATTGATGACCACTTCACAGAGATAGTCCAGTTCCTATCAACGGGAATGGCACCTAGTGAGTATACAATCACCCAGAAGAAATAGCTAGTAGTGTACGCTGCTGACTTTTCACTTATAGATGGATAGCTATACAAGATGGGACCTGATGAGACACTGACGAGGTGTTTTATGGAGGTAGAATGACCATTGATCCTTGTCGAATCTCATGAAGGCATCGCAGGAGGACACTATGCAGGGAAGGAAACTATGCAGAAGGTTCTTAGAGTTGGTCTTTGGTGGCCTACCTTACACAGAGATGCTAAGGACTATTACAAAACCTGCGATGTATGCCAAAGAGTTGGGAAACTGTCTAGAAGAGATGAAATTCCTTTAGAACCATAGCTGACCCTACAAGCATTTAAGAAATGGGCCATTGACTTCGTCAGACCTATAAACCCACCAGGAAAGTGCACAGGAGCAAGGTACATAATCATTGCGACAGAATACTTGACCAGATGGGCCAAAGTAAGACTAGTTAAGGACTGTAGTGCAACTACAGTTGCGTGCTTCATATTTGATGACATCATAACTAGGTTTGGATGCCCAAAGATCCTTATGAGTTATCAAGGCACACATTCCATCAACAATACCGTTGAAGCCTTGAGGGAGGAATTTGTAGTGCAACACCAGAAGAACACACCTTACCATCCAAAAGAAAATGGGATAGTTGAAGCATTCAACAAGATATTGGAGATATCACTAACGAATATTTGCAGTGTGAACAGGGATACCTGGGATTTAAGAGTACCAATGGTACTATGGGTCTATAGAAACACTTGCAAGAAACTAACAATGTAGACCCCTTTCAAGTTGGTGTATGGTCTCAAAGTTGTTGTCCTAATGGAATATTTGGTACCAATCTTAAGAATTGCTTCCTTACATATATGGATGACACTGGCGTTGTTCGAGAGAGGCTTTCACAGTTGGTTGAACTAGAAGAAGACATATTTATTGACGGATTTCATTAGCAGGTGATCTAGTACTGGTATACTAGATCCACCTGATATTGCCCTTGGTTGTAGACATCTCTTTCCTACAACCCCCCCATAGCTACTTTGGGTGAGACTGCATCTTCCTTGCAGGTGTTGCTGAAAGGGCCAATAGTTAGGGCTTGTTGGTGCACTCTTAGAGTTGAACCATGGGTCTTCCCCTGTGCCAATAGAAGTGCTTACAACTGAAGCACTAGCTGCATTCAGGACTACCTGAGTTGAAAACAACCATACCGGTAATCCAATGGTGAGACCTGGAAGGCTTAAAGTAGTGATGTGAGGAGGACCAATGTTTCCATAAGAAGGAAAAACAAAAGGTTCCCCTAGAGTAGGGATTCCTTCATTGGTCATTTTGAGAACTGACACCATAAAAATAAAGACCCAACCTAGATTCTGCTAGGGAGAACAAACAGGACATGATAAAAAATCTAGTAAGAAAGAAAGCAAACAAAACCTTCTCACAATGAGCACACTAGTTGGTGATGAAATCCAACCTCGCGGGAACAAAGTAATAAGGGGTTGAGATAGAGTGGGTGGAAAAGTTACGTTGACGACCTGCTTAACGGACTTACACCTTGGTGCAAGATTCCACGCAGTAATTGTGGATTTACCCTCCAAGGATCCCGGGTGAGTTTGGCCAACGTCGATTCTAGGTACCATGAAGACTTCCCCTTCATAGTCACCTTGTGTAAATACCCTAAAGAGATAGGCCACTAAGGTTACCAACTACAACAGTGATGCCTGGGGAAACAGTCGACAGTCTAATCCACGCGCAAGGGTAGGGTATCTAGCCTGAAATCAACTTGAAAGGATTCCACTCATCATTGTAGGTATACCTTCAAGCGAACCCCATAATACATGTAATCTCTACACCGGGACCAAAAAAGTAGGGTGAGTAACTCTGCCAGTCTCAATGCAACCTCGGGTTTGACCCTTGTGTAAGAAGGGATTCCCAGGACAAAATGTAGCAATTGGATTGCACCGCTCCCTAACACAAGATCCTATGTTTGTTTTCATCTTTGTAAAGTTATATTTCACACCTATTCCAAATCCCTAAAACTAATCTAATGTAGGTTTTCTACCAGAAGATATAAAAATGTCTAATCAATTTTAATTTAGCACTTGATTTTTTAAGTTTGTTGTTACTCAAAAGGAAAATGGAATGGACAATATGGTGTTTTGACCGACTCGAAAGTTATTAAAAAATATAAATATTAAATCTTTTCACTTCGATGAAAACTATACTACAAGAAGGAGAAAACATTCATCATTACAAACGCACAATGTCCAAAAAATGACAAAAAAAACATGCAATTCCACTACGTCAAATGAAATCTAACTTCACTACCCATAAAAAAGAATGCATCTATCTTCTTTGTTTGATTCTAATATGTACAGGAAGAAAATATGAAACCTCCAATGCTCCACTACTTTCAATCAAGAGCAAGATTCATATGCAGATGCAAAAGACATGAAGCAAAAGGGCTACAAACAAAGTGTGCACTCAAGGCAGTGAGGTATGAAGGAAAACAAGTAGAAACTTGTTCCAAAAAACAATAAAACCATCAAGGATTCTACAACCAATCAAACATTCAAGGAACACAACAAATGCAAAGAAGATTCCAAGAAATGATAGGGAGAAAAAGATAACACTCAAAATTGTCCCGACAAAACACACAGATAGAAAAGGAAATTTCACATTTCTGAAAAAGGTTTCAAGCTCCAATAAAGACAAGAGGGATTGATAAGTATAAAAAACCATCAAAAACCAATCCAAACAACTTCACAAACCAACCACAGACTCTGGTTAAAGATCTCTGCAAAATAGGCTACAAAAGACTGAGCAAAAGAGGGCAAAAACTCTCAAAAAAGAGACTAGTGCTCCCCTAGAAGGGTCCACAGAGTGTTGAAACGCTCCCTAAGACATTTTAGGGGAGCACTGGTTCTCTGTTATGGCCTATAGGGGGGTGTTTGTCCTCCCAAAAACTCAAAAAAAGAGCCAAAAACCATGCAATAACTCACCCAAAATGCATGAAAATTGGTTAAATTGTTAGTGAAGGTAGGAGAAGGTTAATGGATGATGAACAACCATGAATTGCTTTGGAAAAATAACTCAAAGATAAAATGGAATATTGCATATATATCTAAGTTTCCTTACAACAACTTTCATACCATCAGATAAAGGAGAAAGCAGTAAATCGACTCTAAATCTCGAAAGAAGAATAGTGACTCAAAGTAAAGAAGAAAGAGATGTTACAAACCCAAAAAAAGAATCATGAATTCTTAGAAATCAAAAGGTTGGAGGATAAAACAAAGGCACATTGAGATGATGATAACCCTGAGCAGAAGAATCAACAAAAATTAGACTCTGATATCAACTCCTAAAAGAGTTTTGAGCAGAAAAACTCTATCACTCTGGTGTCAAGGGCACCAAAGCGTTAAAATGCTCCCTGGGAGCCTGCAAGGGAGTGCTAGTGCTCTCAGAGTAGAGGTAGGGGAGCGCTGGCCTCTCAAAGATAAAAATATTTCCCAAAAATCAAGAAAAACTCAAGAAAATCCAAAAATTCAGTGTGTATGGAATGAATCAAAAGCCAACAACACATATAAGAATCAGAAACATGATATGAAGAATATCTAAAGGTGGGAAAAGGTTGAAACAAGATAAAGGAAGGAAAAACTTAGGGATCCTTCCCCAGTGGAGTCACCAATTTCTGTTACAGGAGAATCCCCTTGCGCATAAGTGGATTCCCTCTTGGATACTAGACCCCTATAACTAAGACAGAAAGGTGAAAATGTTGAACACTGCCATTCCTTATAATGAGGCTAAACTAGTCAAGGAATAAGAAGAAAGGAATATAAATACCTTTAATAACATTTGTACTTGCTCAATCCAGGCTGATCTTGATCTCCAAGTCTTTTAGAGGGTACTGCAATCAAAGGAACAACAACGACAAAACATACTTCCTATTCCTACCATGATTAGCTTCGAAATAGATCTATCAAAAAGAACAAATTCATGAAACATACACGAACTTGAAGGAAACAGGCCAAGCACACACACACACACACACACACACACACACACACACACACACATATATATATATATTAATGAAAACAGAGAAAAGTTCTTACAACCATAGATGTAGATTCAACAGCTTCACCAAGCTCTCTTTGTCCATACCCTTTCTCAAAAGTTCCATGATCAGAATGATTGTAACGTTCACTAATAAATCTCCCTTATGAGATCATAAGTTTGATGTCTTGCATGTCTCCCCCTTTCACCATGAAAAGGCCTCCTTATATAGGCTTAGAGAGGCCTAACCATCTTAGAGATTCTTGGGATAGGTTGAGGATCTTTCTCCTTCAATTATGGATCCTCCCTAAGATCGAGCCTTGACCTCAGATTTGAATCAAACCAACTCCAAAGATGAAGGGGATTTTTCCCTGATTTTCCTCAACAACCCAATATTTGCTCAGAAAGGCCAGCGCTCCCTCAAAAGGGTGCACAGAGTGTTGCAACACTCCCCCAAAGGAGGGTAGGGAGTGCTACCACTCCTTGACAGTGGGTAGGGGAGCGCTACCCAAAATTTCCTCAAAAATTCCTAGCGCTCCCCTAGAAGGGTGTACAGAGTGCTACAAAGCTCCCCCAAAGGAGGGTAGTGAGTGCTAGCACTCCCCGACAGTGGGTAGGGGAGCATTTCCCTTCAAACTTCATTTTTAAGTGGTTTTTTTCATGGAAAAATATTTGTACTCCTCATTAGATGATTTATCCTTCTTAAACCGGTTTTTGAAGGTGTCTTAAGTGTCCCTGTGATGTCGCTAGAACCGTACATAGGCAAGATGCCAGAGTGATGTTTGCGACACTTGCAACAGCTTGCGACCAAAATATGACATTTGGGACACTAGGAATGATGACAATAGGCCATCATTGGAGTGAGTAATTTTGATGTGTAACAAACTCTACCTTGAAAATACTAATGCTAACAGGAGTAACTATCAAGGTATTTTGCATATGACTAGGAAACATGACTCTGGTATTACCTTGAACTTGTGCTGAGGTGGTAGCAGTATTGACCACTTGTTCAATGGGATGGTCAATAGTCTGACATGACAGTCCTACCTCAGCACTAACGGAGGTAAGAGGGTCAAAGGGTGGTTGGCTAAAATTGAATGTTTCATAAAGATCACATCCCTATGGATTTTTTCATATAGAATGAACAATAGTTTGTTGTTAATTTACCATTTCACTAGAACGGACAGGGGTCATGTATTCATCATTAAAATTTAGTTGTGTTGATTCCATATTCGTCTCAGTATATGGCCTTGATGGAAGATGAGGGTAATCTTATTCTATAACGTTACCTGAGGAGTCCAAACAGAGAAGGAGTGGCTTGAGAGGAACTTGTGAAGTTGGGTTAATAGGAAGAGTGGAATCTTCCTCAATCGTAACTAAGGATCTCTCTAGATCTGCTAACAAAGGAGTAGCATCACTCCGAGTGTTTGAATGGTTCTCAACCTCTTCACGGTAAAAGTCTTCAGGTGCGTTAGGAGGTAAGGGTTCATAGCCTTCTAGGGGAAACCCTTTCATCCTACATGATCTACGAAGACCTTTATCATTTACAGTCTCAATTTTGAAAGACAATTAAGTAAATAACATCACTTGCTAAAAATATAGAAAACCAACAAGAAAACAATGTCTTCTCTCAATGAACATACTAGTTGGTGATGAAATCCAACATCATGTGATCAAAGTGAGAAGGGGCTAGGATATGGGTGGGTGTATCAATTAAATTGGTGACCTTCTTAGTGGACTTACACCTTGGTGCAAGATTCCTCACGAAGTTACCCATGAGTTACCCTCCAAGGATCCCGAGTGAGTTTGACCAACGTTTATTTTAGGTATAGTGAAGACTTCCCTTCATCGTCACCTCATGCAAGGACCCTAAATATTGTGGCTACTAAGGACACCAACTCGCATTCAACCTCTGGTCGATTATAGTCAATAGTTGAGTACAAACGTATGGGCAGGATATCAAGTCTGAAATCCTTCAAGAGAATTGAGGGCAAGTGGACTGATAAAACTCCAGTGGACCTCGAATAGATTCAAAATTCACGAAGCTCCAAGACAAAATGAAGACATCTAAACCTAAAGAAGAACCCCCAATATACGATCTGAATACTACAAATGGTTAATCCTCGAACGGATAATCTTTTTTTCTCTCATGAACGTGACCTCATGTGTAACCCCTATGTGAGAGGGGGATCCCAGCTATGTGTTGGATTACTGAGAGGGGGGGTGAATCAGTAATAGAGAAATATAATCCTTTTTAACCATAAAATGCAAGTGTTATATCAATGTAGCATTATCATCCAATAATTTCATAGTAAAAAAACAATGAACAAATGAGCAATCATACACATACACAGTACACTAGTGTTTATACATGAAAACCCAAAGCGGGAGAAAACCGCGAAATGATTTTTCTTATATGTCTTTAAGAATTACATTCATTGGAAGCACCAACTTCCTTTGTTTTTCAGCTGCAACTGGAAGGAGGCTTTGTTGAGGAAAAGATATGAGATGATCTTACTCAAGAATTTTCAGATCTTACTTTTCTAAAGCAAGATAGACGAGAATATCACCTTATGTTTATAGACATCAATATTTGTTTCCTAATTTGTTTCCTGAATATAACAGAAGTTGAAATAAATATAGAGACAGAAGTAAAAAACACCAAGTCAATAATCAGAACAGATGATACATAAATAAATCGTTTATTTCATTCCAATTTATCAAAAGAATCGTTCTCTTTACAAAATTCCCTGAGGAAGTTTGGACCAAAGTCAAACTTAGATGTCCCTGATGAAAACCATACAAAAGGACTAAAGACAGAAAGTAAAAAACTAAACTTTAAAAGTTGGATTATCTTGCAACAGATTGTTTCCCACTCGACTCTACACAATAGCCTTTATCAGTCATGAAATTTAATTCACAAGCAGACAAGTCTACACAGACTATCAAAGATAGATCAACACCTCTAAAAACCAAGTGTCTGAATGATGTAATTCAGCCCTGAATCTGGTTATCTACAATAGGACCTTGCTATCATAAAAGAGAATTAGGCTTTCAATGAATTAAAGAATGAATGAAAACTGAATTGTCTCAACAAAACTTAAGAGCATACCTTAGTATGATTCTCCTTTTACTATCCTCATGTTCCTCCTTTTCATTTTTCCTTTAAGAAATCAAAATTAGTTTAAGTATTTAAAATACCTTTTTAGTTAAGTTAACTAAAACTCAACCAACTTTTTAGTTAAGGGGGGAAAGTAATAAAATCATTATAAGGGTTTTTAATAAATAATAACTAGTATGTGGGACCCCTTGTGACTCCCTTTAGTTCTTTAACAAACATAACACATCTAGTTAATCAATCAAACAAATCCATCCTTATGTCTCCCATCATCACTCTCATCGTTTGGCAATTTATATCAATGATAATTGAAATTATTTCCCAAAATATATTATCCATAAATCCAAAAATAGTGTGTTGTCCAAAATATCAGAAGTCAACTGTTCTCAACAATCAATAGATAAAAACACTTTAAAACCCATATTTTCCACTCTGGGGGGCAATCTTTCCCTTGTTGTTGTTGTCACCCTTTGATTTCATTGAATTTTCCTTAGGTTGCATGGAGACTTTAGGCCTAATATCACTGATAACATGAGAGAAATCATCTCTCAAATGCATGTGGGAGGACATGGATTTGGCAGAGTCATTTGAGGGAGAAGAGGGGGCAGCAACAACTTTTCCTTTGTCAAGAGAATGGTGAGACTCGGTTTTTAACCTTTTGCTTGCATGGGAAGACTGTACTAGTGAGTGGCCAGGGGAAAGTTGGACAATTTGATTAACAGGTGCAGGAGCAGGTAAGGACAAGTTAGGCCATCCATGATGTTGGGAGACTGTCGGGTGGACAATCTCTTTCCATTCGTCGTTTTCAGGGACTTCAGGTTGTAATGAGACATGAAGGGGCACTGGGATACCAGGGAGATGTGGGGCTTGGAAGGGAGGCCTTTCTGGCCTAGGTTGGACCACTCCTTGTCTAATCCAGTTAAAAAATCCAGCTTGAAATAGCTGGCTCAACTCTTGCAAGTCTACATCAAAATGTATAGAAAACCTTGGCCTTCTAGGGCCCCTGTTCCAATTTCCTCTTCCTCTGTTACCCTGGCCATGGCTACCTCTGCTAAAAAATCTCATTCCTATATGCATTATTGATTAGCAAATAGTTTCTTCAACAACCATACATGACATCTCTTTTAAATATGAAACAAAGTTTGGCTCAACAACACATCAAACTCATGCAATCCAATCCATACAAATTGTTTAACACTTGTCAATGAGTAGGGGGTGAATAAGGGTTATGGGATATGTGAGGGATTGTATTGAGTGAAAAGTGTTAAAATGAAGGGGGGAAGATCATGATTACTACTCAACAAATCATCAAACAATAAACTGTATTGCAAATCAAAAGAATAAATCATTGTAATTCATCCATGTTCCAACCTTTAACTATCAAAATACATAGTTTAACTTAACTATAATTTAATTTTAAGAACGGGGAGTAGATAGTAAATATGGGAAGGCGAGGGGATTTGTAATATGTGAAAAAGTGAGAGAATGGTAGGGAAAAAAATGAATATTATCATTAAAACAAATCAAGTAATCCATAAAAACAATTATGTATTCAATACAAAAGATACCAATACCAATTAAACAATTAATGTGTGTCAAAATTGTTCACTGTACCACATTTAATTTATTCAAACTTATCAATTAACATAGTCTGTAATCATACTCATAATCACCATGTCTTTCAATAGTCATGTTAAGAGAATATGTTGGCACAGGGGCAGACCCAGGGTTCAACGCTTCAACAGCGCACCAACAAAACCCTAACTACTGGACCTTTCGGAAACACCTGCAAAGAAGATGAAGTCTCACCCGAGGTAGAGGTAGGGGTGGTTGCAGGAATCAGATGTATGCAACCTATTTTGGACACAGATATGTGATTACAACACCTCAACAGAGCACTTAGCAGTCGTTATTCATCAATACTTAACCTTAGTTCACAGCACAGATAAACCCTAATTACAGAGCAGCATAGTATTCAACCAGATCTAACACATTCAAGCACTTAAGCACATCAACATAGATCATATATAGCATCTTATTCACATAATTAGGCACTAAGCTATCATATTCATCTAAGAATACATCATTACAATAAACATTAATCATGTGAACAATTAAACAACCATATTGCACAAAAAAACCACAACATAGGATATACGTGGTTCACCCCTAGCCTGGGGCTACGTCCACCAACTCTTCTTCTCTTTATTGTATTTTTTCAATCATCTACATCCACATAGCCACAAGATCCGACTCCGCATAGGCCAGGAGATCTGTGCGCACTCTGCCAGATCCTCCTTCCCCAAGCTAGGTTACATCACAGAGCCCTACACAAGCTTCTTACATCCATTTGCAATTATATCTACAAGCTCTTGACACAACATGCACAAAGCATTTACAACTATCACTTGCACTTAGCACAACATCACGCAAATGCCTCTCTAGGTCTCACACAAAGCCCATAGATCTGTTTCATACATTTCATATCTTTCTATTAATACATTACAAAAGGGCCTAGACATGGGTAAACCCATGGGCCGACATCCCCATACCCGTTACATAATCCCAAAACCCAAAAATCCATAAACAAGGGGTTGGGATCCCACGATCTCCAATTTGAATTGTGCTTTACCTTTGACAGCTTGTCAAAGTCCCAAAATAGGTCAAACCTGACCAAGGATCTCCAAAACTTGGTCAAGGGACAACATTCCCAAAACACTCACCTGTGACTCATCCCGAGTCACTCTGCTCTAGGTAATTCTGCCTCAAATTCCTTGAGCTTCTTCGACCTGCTACTTCTCTAAGTCCTCCTGCTCGGTGAACTCTTGAATAACTACCTCGTTCACAGGTCCCTCTAAGTGATGTTCGACTATAGTGACTACTTGTTCCAACTCTGCTCCTCGGCCTTCAATCTCCTCAAACAGTTGGAAATATTTTTCTTGGACTGGTTGGAGCCTCTGAGTCACTTCCATGAATTTTCTCTATATGGTATGGACCTGTTGTTGAGTAGTGCATTGTTCCTAGGATCTTTTCATTCACTCAACTGTTGACAGGAGCTTCAACTTCACCTGTACTTTCGTTGCTTTCTAATTTGCCTCTTGGAGTTGTGACTCCAATGTATTCAATTGAGGGTCTTCCGTAAGTCGCTCATAAGTCTGTGCACTTCTACTACTAGGTTGTTTACATTCCAAAGCTAATGTTTTGATCCTCTCAACTATGCTCCAGCCAGTGGCTTCTCTTTGATCTCGTATGTCCTGCTAGGTGCTTGGCACTATTTGTATATCTAGGTATGCTAATATTTGTTGAAGTTGTTGGATGGCTTCAGCAAGATGCACTACTTGATGCTCCACTGGATCTTCCTCCTTTTTCTCTAATCCCATCACAGAGCGAAGTGTTGTGCTAACTAATTCTTTTACTCCAACCTACTCTGTTATCACTGAAATTTCGTCTGCACATGATGACAAGAACTCCACATCGTCAAAACAAAAATGAGGTCATTCATGGCACAGGATTAATTCCACAGCATGGCAAAAGGGTCAAAAAAATATACAAAATGACCAAAATTGAAGGGCGCTTTACAGAACCGAGGTGCGCGTGCATATGCGCGTAACAACAACGTACAATGCGCGCATGCGCGCACGAGGTGCAGTTGTTGGGCGAAAAACCCGTGCACTGCTAAACGACACATTTATTGAAATTTGTCAACCTCCCAACCACTAATGGATCAGCTCCCAAGTCGATTTGACACCAAATCCGAGCTCAATCCACGTGGGGGGCTGGTCAAATACCTAATTGAACCCTAAAGTGCCCCTTTTCACACTCCAAAGAGGTCACATAAACACCCCATGCTAGGCTATAAAAAGCCATGAATAACCATCACTTTCTCAAGGAATTCTATGCATTGTTATGCTACCAAGATTGTTAAGGACTCGTTCTTTAACAAGAACACATAGGCATCATTTCACAAAGAGCTATTCACCCCTCTCTTGAGTGAATAAGCTTGGAGTTCTTTCACCCAAATTTTCATCTTTTCATTGTAAGGAGAGCAAGCTTTGAGGGCCTCAAGAGCCTTCCATTGGAGAAAGAAGGGACCTAAGTCCCCTTTCTTCATTGTGCCTTTGGATTTCATCAATAGATCAGCTTATACATTGGTGATATTGGTCCATTTGTACTTATTTTTCATTTGTTTTATATGCTCATAGTTTTTATTAGTTTTAGTTTAATTCTTGTTAATAGCTTTGTTGTTTCTCTTTCTAACCTTTCCTTTTACAGCTGTCATGCCTAGTAGAGCCCAATTGGGCATGTAAGCACTCTTAATTTGCTCACCAAGTGATGAATTGGGTGCAAACAGATTGGCAACCATACTGGGGAGAAGGTATCAATTCCTCCCTCATTTGGGTTCATTTTGATTTCCTTTTGATTTCATTAACTTGCAGGTTCACAAATCGGCCTCTGTCGACCTGCTAACCAGTCAATTCAAGAGAAATTGGACAAAAATCCATCCGGATTTTTCTTCTCGGACTTTTGACACAGGCGCGCGGGTATTCCACCCCACAGGCGCGCGTCGGGCATGCACGCGCTTTACTGTTCAGTTCTGTCAGCGCGCAGGTGCCATATGCGCCTCTGTCCACACAGAAGGTCGCGCATCTGCACTAAAATTTGACATTGTAAGCTCTTGGATGTGGGGAAAAATCATTTTCCTTCTCAAGAATGATGCTATGCATGCTCTAAATACTGCACCACTTAGACCCCTCAACTTATAAAGGGGATAATCAAACAAACATAGGCACTTAGGTGGATAAAAATCATTTTCCCTTATTTGCTTTTTTCCACATGGATGGCTTGCTTTGGTTTATAAATCTAAGTTGAACATCAATTATAATCACATCTAAACTCACATTTGGGACTAGAAATTGCAAGTAACAATCTTGAGTATGCTCTTCTCTTGCGCCATCAAGCTATATTGAGAACCAGAAAAGGATTGTGAAAACGATCTCATCTCCCTTAACAAAAATTTCAAAACTTTTAGGAGAGGACAAAGGCTCTTTTGAGACCCCTCTTAGTTTCATTTTTCAAACATATCCTAAATTTGTAACGGGCCCATACATGCCCACATGTCACAAAATTAGGATAGTTGTTGCAAGTTTACTTTCTTAGATCAAAAAACTAGGAGAGTTTAAAAGTTTGTAACGGGCCCACACATGCCCACATGTTCAATCTAGGCTATTTTCATGCTTTTCTAGATTAACTCACACATAGGGAGTTAAAGGCTAGTAATGGACCACAATGTCCACATGCTAGTCTCTTAGGGCTTTTAAAATTCCGCAAGGTTGTACCAATGACATCTAGATTATTTAGGTAATCAAACTCTTGTAAAGGACCAAGCGATGTCCACATGTTGCAAGGTGACATCTAAATAACTAAAATTTGGTACACTTTCACTCACACACAAAAGCCACTTTTTCACTCACATAGCCTTGTCTCGAAACGTGGCGTTCTAAGTAGGTTTCCTCAAAAGGGATTCTGAAAACACCCCATCTTTTTTGATAGGACTATCCACTCCCACTTTTAATCAAATGAGGTTGGTTTTCACCCCCAGCCTCACAAAACAATTTCATCTAAAATATTTCTAACAACTCACTAAGTTGTCCTCCACAGGAGGTGCCAAAATAAAATTTTAGTCTAGGTAGGATTTTGGGGGTAGGCATCCAAATAACCCCTCGTTATCCGATTCTCACAATTTCAAACATAGAAGTTGACAAATAGGGAACTTTCAAATCCTCCAAGTCCAGTGTTCCAATCACCATAAGGCAGGGAGATACCCGTGAAGGGTCGAAGGCCGAGGTTCGGTTGTTCTGTGCATCCCCCCTTGAGGCACCCACCTCTTGGATGGGATCCAGCCTGTGACTCATTTCTTAGGCCGAAAATCTAAATGTCGCGCTTGGACCGAGGTACCTAATGACCAATTTTAGGACATCTACCCAAGTGGCGGTTGTGGGCTGCAATCGCACCTTGACTGGATTTTGTGTGGCTATTGGCAGGTATCGCCAGCTCTTTCGGGATATTGCACCCTCTACCCCTCATTATAACCATTTATTTCATCCTTCACTAGTGTCTCTTCCAGTGACTTCAGACCCCACTGTTGAGAGCTATTGGAAGGTCCAGTGCTATTTGAGAGGAAGGACGTTACGTCTTCTAGGACACGAGTATTTGCTTTATTTTTTATTCCCCCACGCGGACAAAACCCCCTTACCCACATATATGTTTCTTTCTCATTTATGTATGATTCACATCTGATTACAGTTTGACTTTGATATATATATTGTGTAAAACAGTCGCAGCAAAGACTCTTGGTTCTATATTTCTCTCACCATTTGTTGCACACATTTTCACACAAATTAGTCTGACATCATAGGGGAACCACAGAACCCCCTGTCGTTCACGATGCTTGCTCAACCTTCCTCCTATTTTAGGGGGAGTATCTGGTCGTACTCGTTCATCGGTACCTCCTTCACACACTCCTGTGAGTGCTACCATCTTAGGATCAGCTTTGCTTGGTTCTAGCTTACTTGGGTCCAATTCCCAAAGTCACACAGTCACTCGCTCTCCTTTACACGGAAGCAGGAGACCCACTTCCTCTCAAGGAGGGAGCACCAACCCACCTAGTCCCCATCAAGGGTCAGGTTCACAACACACCATGGCTAGAACTAACATTCCTACCCCACTACAGATGCCATACTTGGCCTCTCTCAACATTCCAGATCTCACCAAGCTCACCAATGATCCTATATTGCATGACGTCACATGGCCTGCAATTCCAACCAAACTTCCTTCAGACATAAAAAAGTTTGAAGGAAAGGCAGGCTATGACCCCGCCAATCATGTCATGACCTTTCATCTATGGTGTTCTTCCAATAGCATCATGGAGGATTTCGTCAGACTGCGATTATTTCAACGCACACTTACTGGCCCATCAGCCAAATGGTATGTCGAAGAAAAATCAGGGTCCCACTCAACCTTTGAGTCCTTAGCCAAAGAATTCTTAACTTTCTTCCAATTACCCATCTTCCATGACAATGGTCTTGAACTACTGTCTAATTTCAAACAGTCCTCAGCCACCCACATCACTGACCACATTCATGAGTGGCGTAGGTGACGTAGTTTGTGTAAAGCAAAAACCACCAAACAACAATGCCTTGACTGGTTTCTTAGATCACTTGTCACTCTCCTTGGTAAGGATGTAGCTTCTACCTTTCCACAGTCTGAAGAGGAAGCCATCAGCAAGGCTCCAATATGACCTCATTTATGCACAGTAAGGATACTTGTACATAGTACTTCCTGATCTGCCAAAACCTGTGTTGTTTGGCCAGGACAAACCTGGGATGTCTCACTCAGCAGACAGACTAATAGGTGCCACCACACACCATGGTCCACAACCCCAACCACCACCGATGTATGGAACACCTCAATACCCACCGGCATATGGGGGCACTCCTTATTTTCCCCCACCCCCTTATCAATAGCCGTATCCTGTTGCTATACCTCCACCCATTAGTGGACCACCACCGGCACCTCCCATACATCCACCTATCCCTTTAAATAGTGGTACCCCCTCAACATCAGCTTATAGTACTAGTGAAAGAACGATGCCTTCCTATGTACCCTATGGATTGGTACCACCACAAAATCCATACTTTCCATTTCTGGGTCCTCCACAACCCATGGCTCCCTCACATCCTCATGCGGGGGTAAACTTTGTTCAACCCTCTGCTGCTCAACAATACCAAAATTTTGAACAGTTGAACATAGCCAAACCAACTCACCCTTCGAACAGTGCCAAGAAGAAAGGAAGGAACATGAATAACAACAATCCTGGTCAAGGCGAGAATCAACCCCCACAGCATGCACCCACTGGGGGCAACCAGAACCAGGGGAACCAAAACCCCCAGGGGGGAAATAACAACAAACGCCAAGGGCGGAATACTGTTAAAACCATCCACCCTTGTGCTCTTTGTGGTGTGTACGGTCATTACACTCACCATTGCCCCCAGATTACTGATTTCAAGAGGTTGAAAGACTCTGGGAGCCTTCCCCCCTCCCCAGTGCAACCTTCCCCGCAACAGGCACAACAACAATATGCGCAACAACCCCCTCCCACCGTACTGCAAAATCCTATCCCACATAAAGGTGTCATAAACACCCAGTAGGACATGCAGCATCCCTCACCTCAGGTGGGCCAATACCATAATCCCAACAATCCAGTAGAGCGAACAATTCTCCTCACCAGTGAGGAAGAAATTCTGTTGCAAACACGCAATCGTCAGTATCCTCCAACAACTGAGTCTACTCCCATCTCTTCAGAGACAAACCCTACACCAACGGGACCCCCATTGATGATCCCTTGCCCCTCGTCCGAACCACCATTACGCATCCCTCGCATCCCTTTATGCAGGAATGTTCATAATCCACAGGCCAGGGCAGCACATAACTATAGTTTGGTAGATGACTTAGCACAATCCCAAGCTACCATGTTAGTTCTGGAAGTCCTCTAGAATTTTCCTACTCAGTGGAAATCACTACTTTCCACCTTGGGGGCATTCAACCGTGTCGATACTCGACTCATCACTTTTGACCTTGATAGTTACGAACTTCGTCTTCTCGCTGCCGTCGCTATTCAAATACCAGTAAAAATATGGAACATCACCATCCATCGGTGTATCATCGATGAAGGGGCATCTACCTGTATCGTGTCCAAAATAGTATGGCAAAAACTTGGTTCCCCGGACCTCTTACCCTCCGCCATCACATTGCGAGATTATGACGGGAGACCATCATCCCCCGAAGGGCTCTTTCAAAATGTCCCCGTAGAACTCGGGGGCAAAACCATTCTCATTGACATTGAAGTTATTGACGCTCAACTCGATTACAATATCTTGTTTGGCCGTACCTACATGTATGCTATGAAGGCACTGGCATCATCTGTCTTTCGGACAATCATGTTCCCTCATAACGGGAAGATTGTGACCATCGACCAAGTCTTGCATTATGAGCCTAACCCATCTGCCAATCTCGATAACATTCTTCCTCTCATTCATTCAAACAAATACATATATCCACTCGTCGAGATGGGTCCTAGGATTTTCAAAGATCCATCCTTGTTAGAGACATACCATGGAGCACCACCACTCCTTCCCCCTAGCCAAGTATGCGTCGTTTCCTCTAAGGAAACTCTCCATGAGGATGCTTGTCCTCCTCAGGAGGCTTCATTCATTCCTGATGTCTCACCAGTCGCAGCACCACTCCCACAGGAGCCTCCTGCGAACTCGTCGACCCCCACAGTCCACGAATGAACACCCCCTCAGGGGCCTAATCCCATCTAGGAGACAGTTCCCCAACCCCTCACTCAAATTCCCTTCTTTTACCCTCCACCTGGTATAGAAGCTTTCCAGGTAGCCGCAATGCTCACCCTACCCAATATGGTGCTAGAAATCCCAGTGTGGTACTTACATCCACCTGAGATGGTCCCTAGCCCACAGGCAGGACTCCCCATGACGATTCCTATCATCACTCCCACTACCCCCATACTCCCTACCCCCCCTGCTACCGCTGGGGGCAGGAGACAGAAGAAGGAGCCCACAGCTCCACTTCCTCTGTGCATTCCACCACCTTGCGCATTATGTGACAAAGAGGGTCACCAAACCAACAACTGCCCATCGCTACCAGAATTATGAAATTTGATTCCCCCCAATCCAACCCCCACACCGCCCATTACTACTGCTACCACTCAACCTTCCAGTAGTAAAGGGTTGAGGACCAAATTTGCGTGTGCCATCTGTTCTGAGTATGGCCACTACACCCATCATTTTCCGGCACTGCCACGTTTCCGGAAGGCATTAGCTATCATATGCCAGGACTTTCAGAACAACCCACGCCCAGCCACGTCCTCCACAAAAAATATCACCGACATTCGCTATGTCACCACTTCAGTCAATGAACGCATGAGGTGCCCCTGCTCTCTTTGCGATTCATCAACACATTTTACATTCCACTGTCCTATAATCCTCGCATACAGGCAACGTCGATTAGCCCTGCATCACCAACCTGCAGCGGCGGTAATCGACCTTACTCCATCACTCGAGGCTCTTCATGTCATTTTTCCAGAACCCGAGGCACTCCCAATACCTCCTTGGTTCGTAGATGGCATATCCGAGGATTTACCCCGTAACCCTCCCAACTCTCCTGCTCATTCCCCTGCAGATATTACCCACCCAACCACTACGGGTACCCCTCAGTACTTCAACATATGGTTCATGATGAGCAAACCCTCACCATCTGCTCGCACCTCTCCCCTTGCTTCACCAGCAGGGGGAAATCACACTAGAGCTGAGATCACTCCTCACGATCCATTATATTCTCGTCGTTTTCAGTGTGACAAAGACATATTAGAAGAGCTACAACGCCCAGACTCTCCTTGGTACGCACTACATCACCGTGCTCTCTTCCTTCCGCAGGAAGCCCACATGCCTCCTAGCCACAACCCCATTTATGTGCTCGAAACCAAAGACTTTATCCCATCAGGACCTATCGATTGGTTAAACAATCCCATTCCTACACCCGACGCTTTCGAAGAAGGAAATTTGGCCAACATTTCCATTAAACCGGGCATCGTCGAAGAAATCATCATTGGAGCTTCTTGCACTCCTCAAGAAATCGCCGCATATAAAACCCTCTTCCAGGAATACAGGGATATCTTCGCCTGGTCATACATAGAGATGCATGGCCTCGACCCATCTATTTTCGAACATCGTATCGACACCTGGCCAGACATCACACCAGTTCACCAGAAACAGTGACTGCTACACCCATCTAAGGCCACGGATATCAAAGCCGAAATTGACAAATTACGTACGGCCAGGTTTATTTACCCCATCGCTTACACTTCATGGGTTTCCAACCCTGTACCCGTCGACAAAAAACAGGGCACCATCCGCGTCTGCACCGATTTTTGCGATATCAATAATGCATGTCCAAAGGACAACTTCCCAACACCTTTTATCGATCAGATTATCGACGACTGCGCCAGCCACAAGGCTCTTTCCTTTATTGATGGATTCTCTGGCTATAACCAAATTCAAATCCACCCAGCCGATCAATATAAAACTACATTCATTACCCCGTGGGGTACGTTTGAATATCATGTCATGCCCTTCGGCCTCAAAAATGTTGGCGCAACTTTCTAGTGGGCCATGACCTACATATTTAATGATCTAGCTGCCATCATCCTCGCCTACTTAGACGACCTCACCGCTCGCTCTAAGAAACGCACCCAACACCTCGATGATTTACGAATCATCTTTCAACGGTGTCGTCGGTACAACATTCGCTTGAACCCTCTCAAGTGTGTGTTCTGTGTCACCGCAGGGCACCTCCTCGGTTTCATCATTTCACAAAGCGGTATCACCGTGGACCCCCTCAAAGTCCAAGCCATCACTGAAATTCCACCGCCTCAGAATTTAAGACAACTACAGAGTCTACAGGGAAAAGCTAAATTTCTGCGACGCTTTGTTCCTGATTACGCCATCCGCGCACATGGTTTTCTTTTCTTACTACGTCACGACATCCCTTTTCATTGGGACGACTATGCTCAACAGTCGTTTGACGATCTCAAAGCAACACTTTCCAATGCACCTTTGATTAGTGCACTTGACTACAATCGCGACTACATCCTCTACGTATCAGCATCAGCTGTATCAATAGCCAACGTCCTCGTCTAGCTCAGAGATGACAATCGTGAACACGTCATTTACTACGTCAGTAAGAACCTCTCAGGACAACCCCTGAAGTACAAACATGAAGAAAAACTTGCTCTTGCAGTTGTCCTTGCAGTACAGAAGCTGCGCCATTACATTCTGCTTCGCACCACCAAGGTCGTCGCGGATTCCAACCCTATGCAATACTTGCTCAGTCGTCGCCAAGTTAACGACAAATTCGCTCGATGGATCGTTATCCTTCAGGAATACGACCTTGAGTTCTCAACACCAAAGAGTAAGAAGGCCCTCGTTCTCGATGAACTTGTCACGACCCTTCCCTCTGATACACCCAGTCCTCCTGTCAATACTGACTTTCCTGACGAACATCTCTTTTACATCGCTTCAGATGATCCTTGGTATGGCGACCTCCTCGTCTACCTACGAACTCAAAAGTTCGGTAACCACCTATCACGAGATTATCGTCGGCGCATTCGCCATCAGCCCCCCCGCTATCTCCTCATCGGTGACATCCTATATCGGTGGGGCTTCGACACCATTCTTCGTCGTTGCCTGACTATTGATGAGGCCGACAGAGTCTTAAACGACTGCCACAGTGGTGCCTGTGGGGGCCATCTTTCGGGCATCACCACGGCTCAAAAGATTATCCGGGCCAGTTACTTTTGGCCTACCTTGTTTCACGATTGCATTCATGCCGTGAAACGATGTGAGCAATGTCAGCTCTATGCCAACAAAGCCCGTGCTCCCCCCGCTCTTCTTCACCCTGTCATTACTGCAGGCCCCTTTTGTAAATGGGGCATTGACTTTATGACTTGTAATCCCCCCTCCAGCAATGGTCACAAATACATTGTTGTCGTTGTCGATTACTTCACCAAATGGGCTGAAGCTATGCCCACCTTCAACAACACCGCTGACACTGGAGCGTGTTTTTTCTTCAACCACGTCATATCCCGGTTCGGAGTACCACTCCAACTAGTTGCCGATCATGGGAAACATTTTGAGAATGAGATCTTCGTCAAACTCTCTTCTCGATTAGGCTTCTCTCATGAGTTTGCCTCACCATATTACCCCCAGTCAAACGGACAAGTCGATGCAGTCAACAAAGTCCTCAAGACCATGTTACAACGCACGGTTAATAAACATAAAACCAATTGGCATCATATGTTATTCTCTGCACTATGGGCTTATCGAATGGTAGTCAAGACCGCCATGGGTTTCACGCCATTTCATTTAGTCCATGGGGTCGAGGCAACTCTTCCCATCGAGTGCGAAATTCCCACCCTTCGCACCGCAATTGAGATTTTACCTGACACTGCTCCTATGGAGCAGTGCTTGCTGAACTTGGAGTCTCTGGATGAGGATTGTCGATCCTCATTACAGAACAATGAGGCAGCTAAAAAATGATCCAAGGCTACCTTTGATCGCCATGTCAACCTTCGCTCATTTCACGAAGGTGACCTTGTCCTCGCCTATGATATCGCTCATGATACCTTTGGCCATGGAAAATTCGAATCACTGTGGCATGGCCCTTACATCATCCAACATTGCCTCACCAAAGGCACATACATCTTGGCCTCCCCCAAAGGCCTCACGCTCAAAGAACCTGTCAACCGGTTATACCTCAAGAAATTTTATGCTTAAACGTAGTCAAGCTACTTTAGGTTATTTTTTTCTTTTTTAGCGTTTTTAATCTTTTTCATCCCTCATATAAACTATCCTTTGTGCTATTGATAGATGAATCCTCCACCAGATTACCACATTGGTTACGCCAATGGTGCCAACCGTTGGACACAAAATCTCGCTTCAGCTGCTTGGGCTCTCTACACCCCTTCACATAAAATGCTACATTCCAGCGGCATCTGTTTAGGACCAGCCACCAACAACCAAGCCAAATACACTGCCATCATTGGCCTCTTGACTGACACCCAGCATCATCATATTCGTCACCTTAGCGTTTTCCTCGACTCTCAACTAGTCGTTCTCCAACTCAACAACGTGTACCGTGTACGCGATCCGTGCCTCTTTCGCAAATACCTGCAGGTTAGATTATTATCTCAACATTTTGATTCCATTACATTTACACATATTCCAAGAGAATTGAATCAAACAATAGATGAAATAGATAACATGGTGCTAGATTGGCATATATCACATCAAGCTACACATACATAAAACATCTCATATATCCTGTCACAACATATAGATAGAATCAAACATCATCAACATCAACATAAAAAACACATGTACAAAAAATTTGGATCTCAAAAACATGTATACTCATATATATATATGTGTGTGTGTGTGTGTGTGTGTGGGCCCTTCAGGCCATCTGAATGTTTATATACAAACAAAAATACATCGGCCCTCAGGCCCGTGCCACATATCGGTACAAAAAATCGGCTCACCAGCCTATCAAAACTGTATACAAAATACATGATACAATCAGGGTGCCTCTATCGCACCCCCAGCTGCCCCTCCCTCAGGAGGAGGTGGTGGCCCACCCCCACCAGCCCCAGGCAGTGGTGGTGGCACATCCGCAGGACCTCCCTGCTCAAGCAGCAGACGCCCGCTAGTCATCGCGGCGAGCACTGCTGCTCGTCGCACTAGGCTCCGCCATGGTGGCAGTAACCCTATACACTATTCCAGGAACCCCTCGTCTTGGATACGGATCCACATGCCCTCAGGCACGTCCTGCAACACCGTCTCAAAACGACGGCGTATATCATCCAAATCTCCTCCAGCTGCCGCCGAAAGAGCATGCGATGGCCCCGCACCAGGGTCATCAAAACGGCGCCTCTGCGCCGGTCTCCCGGGCTCTGTTGGTTCCCCGACGGCCTCATCCCGTCTCCACCTCCCTCCATGCGGAGGTCTCTCTGGCTCTCTCTGAGCCGGCACTCTGTACAACTCCACCTCGCACCCACGAGGTGCCAAATCTGCACATGCACAAAACAAACAACAACATATCATATCAGTATCTATACATCATACATATGAACTGGTATCTCAAAACAAAAAAACACAACGTAAATCAAAACATATAACCCTCAAAATCCCTCTGTGATCAAAAACCTCCCCAGGAGGCAATACCATGTCCGGGTCCCCCCGGAAGTCAACCCCAGCATAGGGGAACTGCCGCCTAACCTGCGCCATCTGCCGCCATATCTGCGCCGCCTGCGCAGTAAAGTAATGTCCACCTTCGCCACCTCCGTGACGAACCAAAATCTGATACCACCACCTCAAACGTGGCTCTCGTACCACTGGTGCCTCTAATAGCACCCTCGGGCGCAACATCGGCACCCTCTCCAAAAAATAGGCCACCAGGATGGAGCCAAAAGCAAACTCCTCGGTGCCTGTGGACCGACAACGGTCCAGCTGCACGATCATCCGCGTATGCAGGGTAAGCCCCAGGTGAACCGCTCATGGCCCACCACCACCCTCTCCATCACCAGTATCTCGCCACCACTGATCTGATGGGTCGCTCGTGACCCATACACCCAAACAATCATCACTGCTATGCAACAATGCAACAAGGCATCCAACCCACTGATACTCACCGCACTCCCAGCCATCTAGTTCTCACCTGAGCAATATCGCTCGGCGATAGTACGCATATGAGTGTCCCTTGGCACCATAGGCTCTGCCGGCAATGGTGTTCCCCGGAAGGGGAGCCTAGTCAAAAAGTATATATCCTCCACCGCAGTGAAGGGGATATGCTCTCCTCTCACGAGGAAGCAGTGTTGATCAGGGCTCCACATCTCCAGCAGGAACTGGAGTAGATACTCCTGTGCCCATATCAAAGGGCACTCAAAAAACTGTAGCAATCCACTGGCTGCTAAAGATACTCGAACTGTAGGCCTCGCATTTTCCACAGCATCTCGTAGCTGCGACCAGTCTCGCTCATGCCATCGCACATCCATGATCACTCCTAGCCACCTGCACATAACACAGAATCCTATATCAATGTATGCAAACATCAAATGCATCCAAAAGACTCCCCTTTTCACCCTTTAAACTTGCCTCAAAGGCACGATTTTACCACCCACAGGCACGCACCCATGCGCACTTGTTCACGATACAGGCGTATATGTATGTGCGCCTGTTTTTTCCCACAGGCGTGCTCGTGAGCGCGCCTATTCAAAATACAGACGCACTCTAGGGCGCGCCTGTCAAACCCATAGGCGTGCTCGAGAGCGCGCCTATTCACCCCACAGACGTGCCCCTAGGGCGCGCCTTAACTTTCACCTCACGCGCACCACTGCGCGCTTATTCAGTGGACAGGTGCGCACGTATGCGAACCTTCCACTGAATCGCCCGCACATGTGGGCCCACCCTCTAGTCAAAACCCCCTAAAACCCAGTGTACGGCCCCCCCTACCTACCCTGCCCAAAAAATAGAAACCTATTTCTATGCAGGACGATCAGACCACTAACCTGAAACTCGCACGTCGTCGATCGGGTACCTCATGCTCCCAGAATCACTCAATCTCCTCTGAATCTGCTCGAAAACTCACTATAGAAGTAGGTACAAATGAGGTGGCAATGTGGGCCCTACAGCTATATATAGGCCTTTTTCCAAACTTCCACTCACCATTCCGGGAGCCCACGGCGTCCATTTTTCGAACCGTCTTCAACCACGAGATCAGCATCCCGCCGCCTACATCACGACTGTCCCTGGGTCACTTTTCATCCTAGGCCCCTGGGGCGCCTTTTTTCCATATCATGGTCAGGTACGCACGCGCATAGTCACATTTTTCAAATATATGCTCATATCTTTGATTCTCTTCAGATATTGTTCACTTTGGGTATTTGGTTGTTCTATGTCCAGGTACTTGATTAACATCTCTCCACATCACTTCTTCAGGTATATACTCAGCACTGGCATGTAGTCTCTCCCACTGTATTGCATTTAAGTTTCCAATCACACCCTCTGATATTGGCCTTTAGGATACCCATTCCCGGCTCTGTAGTACTCACACCTCCAGTTGCATCTTCAGTACTGTCACCCGGTAGCATGCTCACCCACATGAGTTGTCCCATTCATAGCACCTTTTGGCACTTTTTGACACTCATGTTGTTTTTTCATTATCCTTTAGGGATGGGAGTCCCGGTAGTCTTTCATCATGTTGCAGATCAACCACATACTTCTTCTCCTCATTTTGATAGCTTCCCATATGGACTCCCAGATCATCGCTTCATGGTTACGTTCTTTTTACCTGCACCTCCGCAGGATCACGAACCCACCATTTCATCCACCATCATTTTGCCCATCTGCGAACCTATCTCCATTTCACCTACCTCATACAGAAACTCACCAATGGGGCCCCCACCCTTCATCAGTTTTCCAAGAAATTGATGCCCTCCCTGGGGCACTCATTTCACCCTGGGGCACCCGTTTCTGTATTTGTACATTTTTTCCACATTATTCCTTATTTATTGTACAACCGTCGTTCTTTTCTGGTTATTTACTTTTGTCGTCACCGTTGGCGACTTGCTTTCCTTTTGGCCACACGCAACCCATGTCACCCGTGGTTGGAGCATTACTTCTCACTGACCCTCGCCGACATCATTTATATCTTCAGAATACTACCCAGATCACTTACCTATACCCTCTGAATTTTTTCACCTTGTCCCACCTCTGGCACAACTTACCCTTGGTCTTGGCGTCCCCCTGACACTCGACCTTGTCACACGGTTGCAGCCACTATTTGTCTCATACATTCTCCAACCAAGGGCAGTCTTGAGTCTTCCCACTTCTTAAATTTGTCCATGTACCTCTACCACTTCATCACCATAGTATATTCCATGAAGCCCTTTGCTTCTGGGAGTCACGTCCCCCTTTTTGTCGACATCAGCACAATTTTCCAGAAGGGCGACAGTATCTTGATTATCATTTCCCATTCAATGAGAGATCTCGGACGGCACAGGGGGAAATACCATTACTCCCTGATGTTGTTGACCCCCATAACATTCGACGCCAACACTTTCTCATGTTGCGGTGGGTCTTACTTTGCGACTATTGCAGTTATCATTATCATTTGCCGAAGACCTCTGAACTTGGCAGGGCCATCACTGCCCACATCATCATCGTTGCTTGTTCCTGCGATCATCGCCTATTGTTCAGAGTATGTTCCTTTGCAGAATTGTCTTCTACCTTTATCATTACTGCCCCCGAGGGCGCTGCAGTTATCTACACCAACATGTCTGTCATCTTTTTCAGAGTTACCTTACATGAGCATGGGGCATGCCCGCCTCGTTTGTACACACTTGTATATTATTACGCACCTTGTGGAAGGTCGGGTTCTACAGGTCCCTTTCTTCTCCAACGAATTGCTCTACACAGTCCCACTCTTGCTCTCCCTTACAACACCATTCTCAATAAAAGAAACATTGATGGATTTCAGCTATACGTATTCTCCTAACCTCATCCATCAGGGGGCATCTGTTATCACTGAAATTTCGTCCGCACATGACGACAAGAACTCCACATCGTCAAAACAAAAATGAGGTCATTCATGGCACAGGATTAATTCCACAGCATGGAAAAAGGGTCAAAAAACTATACAAAATGACCAAAATTGAAGGGCGCTTTACAAAACTGGGGTGCGCGCGCATATGCGCATAACAACAACGTACAATGCGCACATGCATGCACGAGGTGCAGTTGTTGGGCGAAAAACCCGCGCACCTGCTAAACGGTGCATTTATTGAAATTGGTCGGCCTCCCAACCACTAATGGATCAGCTCCCAAGTCGATTTGACACCAAATCTGAGCTCAATCCGCGTGGGGGGCTGGTCAAAGACCTAATTGAGCACTAAAGTTCCCCTTTTCACACTCCAAAGAGGTCACATAAACACCCCATGCTAGGCTATAAAAAGCCATGAATAACCATCACTTTCTCAAGGAATTCTATGCATTGTTATGCTGCCAAGATTGTTATGGACTCATTCTTTAACAAGAACACATAGGCATCATTTCACAAAGAGCTATTCACCCCTCTCTTGAGTGAATAATCTTAGAGTTCTTTCACCCACATTTTCATCTTTTCATTGTAAGGAGAGCAAGCTTTAAGGGCCTCAAGAGCCTTCCATTGGAGAAAGAAGGGACCCAAGTCCCCTTTCTTCATTGTGCCTTTGGATTTCATCAATAGATCAGCTTATACATTGGTGATATTGGTCCATTTGTACTTATTTTTCATTTGTTTTATATGCTCATAGTTTTTATTAGTTTTAGTTTAATTCTTGTTAATAGCTTTGTTGTTTCTCTTTCTAACCTTTCCTTTTACAGCTGTCATGCCTAGCAGAGCCCAACTGGGCATGTAAGCACTCTTAATTTTCTCACCAAGTGACGAATTGGGTGAAAACATACTCCATGAGCAGTTTTTCTTTCTCTTTATGGATCTGCGCTTTCGCCTCTTTGAACTTTGTTTGGAGGTCGTCCTTCTCCCGTTGCGCAACTCGGATTTTCTCTATCACTTCCTCTTGTGCTTGCTTCAAGGCCACTGTGGCCCGTTCTTTTTCTTCCTATGTGAAATTAAGGCGAGCTTCGATCGCATCAGCTATTCTATGGAGTTGGGTAGGCTCATCTCCCAGCTCTGGTTCTTCTAATGGTGGGGGCACAGTGGAAAATACCCAGTTGGAGTGAAGGGCTTGTTGTACCTCTCTTAGCTCTACTTCAAGCCTTTCATACATGGTTTATTGTTTTTTTTTCATTTCTCTACAAAATATATTTTGAGGCATCTGATACAGCTATGATGATGAATTCAAAGTCATCAAGCGTGAGCATAGTCTCCAGCTTGGTCTTACTAGTTTTTTACTGTTTCCGGATAAATTCGTGAGTGCGGACACAGACCAATATCCCCAGATCCACCTGGATCTGGAACAAAACGTGACAGAATACTACCCTTTCCCTAGATCTAGACTATTGAAATGAACTAAGAGAAATGGATGGCGGACATACCTTATGAACGCTCTCCTTTAATCTTTGTTGTTCCTTGCTCTGCTCCAATGCTCTTGCGTCGTTCCAATCACAATAACACAAACCAATCACAGCAAATGCAGATTAATGTATTCAATACCTAGTCTGTACATGTGATCAAGGAATCATGTAATAAGATGACATCATCATTATGAGAAAGGGACATATTACTGTATTGCATTAATGAAAGAGAAACTTACAACCTGAGCCTTGATGTCGTAGGTCTCCTTTCGATGGCTCCTAGCTTTGACACACACACTTGCTCATGCATGAAGAAGTTCAACCACATATGATGACCTTGTTGTTGTCTCTTGCTGCTGTAGCATCAGTCCTCCATACAGTCTTGCACCAATTATCCAATCAATCTCTTGCTAGCTTGCTTCTATCTTCTCTAGTTCACCATTTCCATGAGAAATCTCTTCAATATATAGGAGAAGATTGATTAGTTACTTGGATAGGGAATAATCCCAAGATATCTGGAAAGTCAGTATCTTGCCAACCATTCGAACTCCAACTCACCCTTCTAGAAGATTCCTTCTAG
>ML826094.1:0-18764 GCA_009831015.1 Picea engelmannii | reverse complement strand
TATTGCATTAATGAAAGAGAAACTTACAACCTGAGCCTTGATGTCGTAGGTCTCCTTTCGATGGCTCCTAGCTTTGACACACACACTTGCTCATGCATGAAGAAGTTCAACCACATATGATGACCTTGTTGTTGTCTCTTGCTATTGTAGCATCAGTCCTCCATACAGTCTTGCACCAATTCTCCAATCAATCTCTTGCTAGCTTGCTTCTATATTCTCTAGTTCACCATTTCCATGAGCAATCTCTTCAATATATAGGAGAATATTGATTAGTTACTTGGATAGGGAATAATCCCAAGATATCTGGAAAGTCAGTATCTTGCCAACCATTCAAACTCCAACTCACCCTTCTAGAAGATTCCTTCTAGAAGGATCGAGAACTTATTTATTTTCCTCCTTTAGAAACATGTTCACACCCTAACCATTGACACGGTGCGATAAGTTCGCAGTCAAGCTGAATGCAGCCTGCGGGAATGAAGAATTCTCGCAGGAGAGTATATATGCAGCCTGCGAACTATTTTCAAAATATGTTTTTTGAGAAAATGACAAGTGTGACCTTCTTCAGGAAAAAGTTCTTAATGAAGAGTTTGATCTTCCATTATCATGACATAATCATAATATCATCTTGATAACCAAAAATGTGGATAGCGTGGACTTCTTCCACGATGTAGGTTTTGTGGGGGAAACCTTTCTTTCGTTACATGGATCTGCGTCACCAGGGGGATTCTGTGGTGGTATTACTTCACCTTGCTTCTGCTAATCTTATTTTCCATTTTTCTCTTCTTTATCTACTTCATCATCACCTCCTCCTCCAGGTGATTCTGAAGAAGTTTCTTTTGATGTATTGCTCATTTGTTGGACCTCTTCTGTCTTCTTCCTTCTGCTAGTTTCAGGTGTATCATGCCCTTCATGAGTTACCATCGGGCTTCTGATTAATTTAGGATCGGACAATTCTACAGGGTCAACAGGGATAAGGAGCTATGTCGGCCATTCCTTAGTTATTTCGTGTAGGTCCTCCTCTGTGAGTTTGTAATAACTCTGTATTACTTCTTTGTGTTTTTCTATGCATGCAGTGATATAGATAAAATATCTGTCTACGTGGAACTTCACAAATGGTTTGAACCTGTGCAGGGTATTCGGCGTCATATGAGGGACATCTTCAATATCCCTTTTTAACTGTAGGTAGTGGGTTTGGAACACCACGTTTGACTGCCATTGTTTTCCCATGTCACTCGAATACCAAAGAGAGGTGAACTTCATGGCTAAGGGTTTGGATGGATCTATTTCAGGGAAGGTCGCACCTTCCGACATCTCCCAAGCTATGAATGTGATGAGGATCAGCAACAAACTAAAATGGAACTTACATCCCTGAGCCTGAGCTTCATGATAGTCTTGGTCTAGCTGGTTAACTAAGTGCTTTTCCCAGTTCATATGTAGCCCTTCCACGCATTTTCCTGTGAGGTGAACAACAAACCCTGTGACCTCCGTGGGTCTGTTCTTTCTTACTAGCTTACCAGCAATCAACTGGCAAGCGAGGCACACTATGCCATTCTGTATGGAGGCTACCTTGTAGCCTCACTTCCCCTTCTCCACATCATCGTAGGTATCTTTAATCTTCTACATCAAGGCATGGTATGCATCCCTTCCTAGGTAAAATTCTTGCGGGTCTGGTCCCTACATGCTCAATCTTGTGATCCGATGGATCAACAATGGATCAATGGTGATGCATCTGTCTAGCCATAGATAATCTCCATGGAATCTTGACAGCAGGAGATTAACACACGTGTTAACCTCCTGGTGCCTTCCAAAATGGGGTATCTTCATTATGTTCAGGATAGTGGACTGTGCAAGGTCCATAGTCCATGGTTGGGGGATTATCCTCGACTTATTTCCCTTTGTCCTAGTCAAATGGATGTGAGGGGTGAGCATGTTGAAGTTCTTGTGATCCCCTAGGTTGAATTCGTTGATCTTTAGTGTCATGATATTATCCTGTTGAGGCTTGCCTGTGTGTATCCCCTTCGAGAGGTATGTAGTAACCAAGGTGTAGTCGAAGTCTCTAGGGACATTTTCCCAATTCACCACATCGGCCAGAGGCGAGATGTAGTCAAGCATGATGGATGGGAACAACTTCACATTCACCAAGTCATCATGATTCTTGGCTCTTTTCTTGGTTGCAGCTCGGGATGGTCTAGATCCGTGAATAGTCGACCGGGAGGCATGCACTTGTCACATCGATGAAGCTTGAGCTCTAATAGACATCACCTTCTCATCCATAAGGTCGATTAGAAATTCTTCGAAATACTTTTCTACAGCGTTGAGATCGTCCGACATGCACGCTTAAGATCGAATAAATTAGGTCAATGAACAAATGCTCAATGAAATAGAACAGGTGGCGAAATCTCAGTAAACACATCGCAGTAATAATGAGTTCTCTTGTTGGCTCGGATACAATTCATGAAATTGTTCTCGATGAAACAGTCAATGAAATAAGTACACAACGATGTAATGGATCCCTCCAATGGACAAGAGGCCTTCATCAATGCAGTTATGACCTTCCTTCTGTGAAGTCTTCTCCGGAACTTTTTGTAATTTCTCCAACTTTTCTTTCTTCTTTCTTAGCTTTCTAGCCTTCTTCCCTGTGATCTGTGTCTCGGTATTCCTCTTTCCATTCTGATTTTTATCTCCTCTTGGAATGGTAACTTTGCATTTTTTATGGCTTTTACTAGGGTTCAAAGGCAATACTTCTTCTCTATCTGGGGTAGGTGCTCTACTCTCTTATACAGACAGGTGTTTCAAGTCTTCTTGTGTTCTTTCAACTTCGACATCCAATTTTATGGTTTTGAACAACTTCGACCTGTTCTCCGGTTCTTCGATCAAGTGCGTTATCCTCCTAGTCATGAAATATTTTAATTCTTTCTTTGTTTGTTATAGGGATTCCTCTTCTTTTCTTCGGGTTTGATCTTTCTCAATCCATGGTTTTCCTAGTAACATAGCAAATGGGGCATTGTTCTCAATAAATTTAACAACCTCAAATGCTTCCTTTGTCGAAGTTCCATAAGCACTCATAAATGTCTGGGTAATTCTTCCACATAGGGTTATCATCTTTCCTCTAAATAATCATATTCCTCCCAATGAAGGAATCATCGCAGGCTTCCCTAAATTTTACCTGGTTCTTTCTGTCATGATATTCACCTGTGTTTCCTCATCCAGAACACAGTCTATGTCAAAGTCTCTTATTCTTGTTTCTATGCACTCTTTTTCTTTGAATATCTCTGATAAGTTGATATCTTTGTGATCATTTAGGGTTTCTTTCATTTGTAGTAATACAGTCTCCGATTCTTTTTGGGGTTCTTCCATGATCTCAGTTTCTTGGCCTTCCTCAGGGTTTTCTTGTCTCATATTCATTCTTTCAACCTTAGCAATCATTCTAGGGAAATCCATAACTTCATGGTCCATAGCTTTACAGCAAAGACAACTAGGTCTCCTACTCGGGCATTCCTTAGCAAGATGTCCCAGTCTTCTGCAACTGTAACAAAGAGTTAACCCTCTCTTTCTCTTAAATTATCCCCATCCTTTCTTGTGTTGTGCACTAGGATCATAGTAGTTATCCTACAAAAAATTCTTCCTAGGATCCTGCATCCATTTGTTAGTCCAAACATTATTTATATTCATAGGAATAACATATCTTCCATCATTTCTATCAAATATACTCATATCAAACCTTATTTAGTCTATTTGTTCCCTAATTTTCAAATTAGGACAAAATTTATCAAACATACCTAGATCCATACTTTTGAAACAAAAATCTTTGCTTATCTTTTAACAAAGCACAAAGCTTTCAGATCTTAACTATTTAATCAAAAAAATTCACTTTACCTTTATCAGAGCACAAAGCTTTCAAATCTTACCTCTTTTCTTCAGATCTTCCTCCTCTCTTAGTACAGAGCCTCGTAATTCAAGTAGAGTATTTCACACTAAAGCAACAAATCTATGCACAGAGCTTTCTTTCTTTTCCTTAGTTCCCAACAATCATAGTTTTAGGTCCCGGCAACGGGACCATTTGTTGGCACAGGGGAAAACCCAGGGTTCAATGCTTCAATAGTGCACCAACAAAACCCTAACTACCAGCCCTTTTGGCAACACCTGTGAAGCATATGAAGTCTCACCTGAGGTAGAGGTAGGGGTGGTTGCAAGACTCAGATGTTTTCAACTTAGGTGTGACACAGATCTGTGATTACAACACCTCAACAGAGCACTTAGCAGTCTTTATTCATCAATACCTAAACTTAGTTCACATCGTAGATAAACCCTAATTACAGAGAAGCGCAATATTCAACCAGATATAACACATTCAATCACTTAAGCACATCAACATAGATCAGATCTATCATATTATTCACATCATTAGGCACTAAGCTATCATATTCATCTAAGGATACATCATTACACTAAGCATTAATCACGTGAACAATAAAACAACCATAATGCACAAAACAACCACAACACAGGATATACATGGTTCACCCCCAGCCTGGGGCTACGTCCACCAACTCTTCTTCTCTTTATTGTCTTCTATCAATCATCTACATGCACAGAGCCACGAGATCCTACTCCACATAGGACAGGAGATCTGTGTGCACTCTGCCAGATCCTCCTTCCCTGAGATAGGTTACAGCACAAAGCCCTACACAAGCTTCTTACATCCACTTGCACTTAGCTCTACAAGATATTGACATGGCATGCATAAATCATTTACAACTATCACTTGCACTTATCACAACATCACACAAATGCCTCTCTAGGTCTCACACAAATCCCATAGTTCTCTTTCATACATTGCCTAGATTTCTATTTATACATTACAAAAGGCCCTGGACATGGGTAAACCCATGGGCCAACATCCCCATACCCATTACATAAGCCCAAAACTCAAAAATCCCTAAACAAGGTGTTGAGATCTCGTGATCTCCACTTAGACTTTCACTCCGCCTTCAATAGCCTGTCGAAGTCCCAAAATAGGTCAAACCTGACCAAGGATCTCCAAAACTTGGTCAAGAGCCAACATAATACTTGGTTTATTTATTTTCATTTCTTTTCATTTAAAAAAAAAATAAAAGAAACACACAACCATATTTCTCCATCTCTATCTATCATATATCACTATAAAATATCAACCTCTGCCCATAATTCGCAATCGCCCAAATAAAACATATACACATGTGCCTTTTCCAAACTGAACAGACCCTTAAAACTTGCCTGATTTCATGCCTTTTCATTATACCAACCAATAAATCATTGCAATAAACCATAATACAAAACCCTAGCTTCATCACTGATGACGCAATTTAAATAAAATATGCACGATGCCTCCATAATACATACATAGTGAAACAACGAAATCACAGTCATTGATTTCCACAATTGTCCATGATCCCGATCATGGCTAATGAAACACACAACAACCACCAACTAGCAATTGACACTACGATGTAGGAATACATCAATCGAAAGCATAATGAGAAGAGACATCCATTGACTGCACATTATCATTGATCAACAAATTTAATAAAATAAAATGAGCTAGGTTTTCAACGCATCTATCATAATGAAAAAGAGGCAATCCCTTGACTATGTATCATTTCTCATCCCCACAACTTCCCAACAACTTAATAAAATAGAGACGAGATAATACTCAAAGAAATTGTCATGACTACTCCACCAATCTATGATAATCACAAGACGCCCGTCGAGAGTAAGAATAGTTGGGAACGATTAAAGTCAGGCTATGTAAACAATGAACATAAGGAAGAAATTAAAATTATGCTCAATCAAGAATAGCACTGAGAGACTGGAGGTTCTCCAACATATCAACCAATAGGCATAGGCCCTTCGATACAAGCACAAGGTTGCTTCTAACTCTTGGTTTGTGTAATGGTGCAACAATTCAACGACGGGTAGGGTAGGAAAACAATGCAGAGGAGCAATGAATTCCCATTGGACAGTAACGAGTACCCAAAACACACAGAGGTATAACCCTCGTGAATTTCTCATGAGCCGAACCAATCTATAACAATGCCAGTGGGAATACAAACCCGATGCATAACCAACAACCATAAAGAATACATATTGGCATAAGGGCCATCCTATAACCAACTTTTGAGATACGTTGATGCTACTACCAAAACAATAAGACCACGACCAAGTGAATAACCCACTACCATGACTCTGGAAAATGCACAGTGACCAAGAGGCAATCTGAAAACATACACATCAACCCCAAGTAGCCCTGAATACGACTGGATATGGCTACCCTCATAAATGTGAGGAAGTGACCTATAATTATAAACATAGCTAAACCCTCCAAAAAAAACATAGAGTGATAATACCCATGTCCATTTACCACTACAGAGAGCCATCACAGTTTTCACCACCCAGAAAAACTAGTGAATGCATAAATCAACCAACCAATCCTCTTACTTGCAAAATAAATAACCACATAGGCATTATAGAGAGAAGACCCACACATTTACACAGTTCCCAATCTCAGGAAAAAACAACCCAATGCATCACTGAGCCATCATTCATTCATACACAGAGTGAAATTAATGGATGGGTGAAAAGAACCATACATGTAACCAAAAGATTTAAAAACGGCGAGTTGGTCGAACGTTTCCTCCTGGGCTTGAATCTCGAAGCTTAACCACCAGCAAAACCAAATGCAAAAATAACCATACTAGGGTGACGACTCGATGGGAGAAGTATGGAGTGGCGTGCATTTACTGCACGTCGCTTCCATCTTCCTCTACATTCAATTTCGAAGTACACGACAACTAGCAATCACCAGTACATTAACCATGCCATTAATTTCAAACCATTGAACTCTGCAATACATTGCTTGCCAAATGCACCACCCAAAATTCATATTAACCATGCCAACTTCCATACTATACCATATATCAAATGTTCCCAATATAGCTCAAATACAAATCGCATAGCCACTAACCATTTGTAGATAGGATTAACACTAACTTGTTTCATTTTAATTGCACATAACTTCTAACATAGCATAGTATAGGCCCTCTCTTTTGGATTTTTTTATAAGTCTATTTCCCATTTATTTTATTTTATGTTGTTACTAAATTATGTCTTGTGCAGGTGTAGCCAGGAAACAAAGCATGGTGACATGATCGAACATAGCACTGTAAATATATGCCAATTATAACATAAAATTAAATCTTTGAATAATGGAATATCACATAAAATGCATCATCCACCTGTCATTATATCAAAACAAAACCAAGACTGCATCATCAACCATATAAGATCATGTAAGCAGCATCGAAACAACAGCATAAAATGTGTGATATGACTATCTTCGAGCCTCCAGTCTACAAGGGAGTTCCACCTACTAGTATTATATATCATTAGCATAGTTTAAATAATAGGCTTTAGAAATACTTTGCGGGCGAAATTCCTCGTTGTGATTTTTATCGTCAACAAACTGGAAAATCCACAGGGAAATTTGTTTCCAACAGATTAATAACTCAGAATGTATGGTTTTGCAAACTAAGAAGAGAAGATCAAGAAGATATGACCAGAACGATTATGCAACAGGGGGAAGTTAGCGGATTTAATGGAAAAATGATCGGGAATTTGGGAATAACTCATGGAAAATGTTAAGTATGAGAGGGTTTATCCTTGTATGCATAATCATTCAACCAGAATTTGCTCTTGACTTCAAGGAGGAAAAAACAAATTATGGAATTTCTCTTTTAAATCTCAAAGGGATGAAGAAATGGAAAGAAGAAGTGGGAGGTAACCAATTTCTTCATAAGACAGCGGTGAAAGTAGATAACAAATTCAGTTATGCTTCCAAGGGGAACATCAGAACAACTGTGTAAGCTTGATTGTTATTGACTAACAATACCTTGCAGGAGTGTCACTATGGAAGAACTGATCCAACATCTTATTCTTGACCAAAATTTGAAATTGAAAAGAACAAAAGAAATAAATGTCATAACAGAAATGAAACTGTAAAGTTTAAAACAGCAGAAACTAAAATGACAGAATTTGCAAAGTAGAAGGAAAACTACTAAAAAGAAAGAGACATTGAAAACTATTTTGAAAGCAGAGATGAAAAAACAGTAATAAAACTATCTAGATGAAAACAGAACTAAACTACTAATATATAGAAAATCCAAACAATGTTAAAACTTTTCAAGTTGGTTCCACATAGTGTTTTAAGTGAGACTCGTTAGTGATGTAGGAAAACAAGAGCTCTTGTAAATCTTTTAGAATGTAAGAGTTTGTACCCAGGACAAAAGAGATCTTGACAGGACCCAACCATAATTTTTGAAACTTTGAGTGTCTTCCCCTATCATCATGAGCTGAATCCCACAACAATATTTTCTCATTGACCTTAAATTTGACAGTTTTGACACTCTTGTTGAAATACTTCTTAACAGTCTCTTATCTCCTTTTTATATTATCCAAGGAAAACATGTGTTTCTCCTCTAAAGCTAGGAGTGCATTCATCCTTTGTGAAACATCAGAAGAATTTAATTCTTCGATTTGTAGCATCAACCTTAACGAGTAAAGTTCCATCTCAGTAGGAAGAATGGATTCTTGACCATAAACAAGATGGAAAGAAGTTCAACCAGTGCTCACCTTGGTGGTAGTTCGATCTTCCCAAAGGGCATAAGTGAGGAGAGTGTGCCATTGATGAGGCTTATCTTCGAAGAGCCTTCTGACGATTCTTGCCATATTCTTATTGGTAGACTCGACTTGCCAATTTCCTTACGGATAATAAGTCGATGAGGTGAAATGTTTAACCCCCAACTTACCTAAAAATTGGGTCAGCTTAGCAGAAATAAAAGAGGGACCATTGTCTGTAATAATTTCCAATGGAAGACCAAATAAGGAAAAGATGTTATTTTCAAGGAAATAAATCACCTGATCGTTTGTCGAATGTTTAAGAAAGACAACTTCAGCCCATTTTGTAAAATAGTCTATGGATGTCAAGATAAAAACTTTCCCTGCTAAAGACGAAATGTTAATAGGACCAACAAAAGCCAACCCCCACTTTGAAAAAGGAAATTCCAGTAGGATAGGTTGTAACGACATGGCTGAAAAACATTCTTTCCCAACAAATTTTTGGCACTTGTCACAAGATCTCAAAAAAACATAAGAGTCATGAAAGATTGAAGGCCAATAGTATCATTTTCTAATAATATTGAAAGGATTGGTTTTAGAAGAAAAATGACCTCCTACGTGAATAACAGAATTTGAATAACCATGAGTTTTGAGTTTCTTGCAACAGTTTTTTTTCTTCCTCATTGTTTACACAACGAAGCAACATACCATCAGTAGATCTTTGAAACAAGAAGTCTCTTGTAATGACGTATCTAGCAGATTTAAGATGGATCCTCCTCCTTTGATTAGTGTCTAAGTTGTCTGGACATCTTTGGTTTTGTAAATAGTAAACCAAATTCTTATACCAAGAATGTTCAGACACAAGAAGTATGTGATTATCAATGTATAATAATGTTGATAGGGAACTATCCTATTCATCAATTTCTTCACTATTTTCATCATGTTGAGCTAAGTGAAGGGATAAGTCATGTCCCTTGATAGTGGTAGAAGTCACAATATTTAAATCATGCTCCTGGATCTTGGCAAGACAATGTGCAATCTTCCCTGAAAGATAAGTTTGTGAGAGAAAAAACTTGACAGCAGGTAAAGGGAATTTTACCAACGTATGCTTACCTAAGATGAAGTGGTGAAACTTTTCAACAACTTTAACAAGAGTGAAAGCATGTTTCTCAATAAATTAATATTTAAATTCATCATTAGACAAACTTTGACTCATGTAGGCCACTGGTTTTTCGTTACATTGGTCATCACTTTGCATGAAGATAGCAGAAATTGCTTCCTCGGTGGCATTAGTATATATCGTGAATTCCTTCTCAAAATCTAGTTTTGCCAAAACCAGTGTGGAATTGATTGCTTTCTTAATCCCTACAAAATCATTTTCTACATCATTTGTCCAAGAAAAAGAATGATATTTCTTAAGAATATTATGAATTGGTTTGACCATCACAACAAAATCAGGAACTGTTGGCCTTGGACCAAGTTTTGAAGAATACTTGGTCATAGTTGACCATTTTTGGGACTTCCACAACTTGTCAAAGATGGAGCGCAACGCGAAGCAGAAATTAGGGAAACTATACCTATTTTTGGGTCCCTTTAGGGTTTTGGGTTGATGTAATGGGAAAGGGATGTTGGCCCATGGGTTTACCCACGTTTAGGCCCATTTTGTAATCTATAAATAGATACTTATCCAATGTAAGTAGAGGAGGGTAGTACATTTATGTGATGTATAGCTAAAGGCTTAGTGCTAGTAACTGGATCTATGTGATCGGATGTATATTGCAAGTTCTCTGTGCATGATTGTAAGGAGTTTGAAAGGTTAAGTGCAAGTTGTTGTAGTTTTGTGCTGAAGTGCAAGGAAGAAGGATCTAGCAAGTTGCACAGATATTCTGTCCTGTGCGAAGTAAGGGTCATTGAAGCTCTATGTTGTAACCACTTGACTGAGATAATATAAAGAAGAATACTTTGTGGGCGTAGCCCCAGGGTGGGGGTGAACCACAGTGACTTTGTGTATTTGCTCTGTGCTTTGACCTAATGTGTTTATATACTTCTTGGATAAGTGCTTGATGTGATTAAATAGATTCAATTATTCTTTGTGCTTCTGAGATAGGAATGAATGTTAGATCTGATATATAAGATACTTAGTGTCTGATCTGGTGAATCCCATTTATCTTGTTGTATATAAGTGCTAAGTATTATCAAATCTAAGTATATATTGTGATGCTCTGTGATATCTTCGAAGTGTTGTAAGGGTTGAATATTGATGGATAAACCATGCTAGATAATTGCTAAGTGTTATAATCACAGATCTATGTCCCAGCTAAGGTTGCAGACATCTGAGTCCTGCAACTACCCCTGTCTCTACCTCAGGTGAGACTTCATCTGCTTTGCAGGTGTTGTTGAAAGGGATAATAGTTAGGGTTTGTTGGTGCGCTCTTGAGCGTGAACCCTGGGTCTGCATCTATGCCAACAAATGGTTCCATTGTCAGGACCTGAAACTGTGATTGCTGGGAACTAAAGAAGAATAAATTTTGTGTGAAATAAGCTCTGTGCGTAGATATGTTTCCCTAGTGTGCAGTATTCTACTTGACCTACGAAGCTTTGTGCCGAGAAAGAAAGGTCGGATCTGAAGGAAAGAGGTCATATCTACAAGAAAAGAGGTTGAAACTAAAGAAAACAAGTGAGATCTGAAAACTTTGTGCCCTAAGAAAGAAACTTCTACTGAAAAGAGGTAAGATCTGTAAGCTCTAGCCTCTAGTAAAGGTAAGAATAGTTCAAGTTTTAGATTTGAAAACTTTGTTCTCTATATAGGTAAGATAAGTGGAATTTTTTTTTGGTTCTGAAGCATGAATTTAGGTATGCTTGATAGATTTTGTCCTAGCTTAAAACCTAGAGCATTGTTAGATAAAAGAAAGTTTGATATGAATTGAAATAGTGAAAGATATGTTATATCTATGCATAGAAAGAGTTTTTGGACTAACCAATGGATGCAGGACCTTAGAAAGAAAATTTTGCATGCTATCCCTTATGATCCTAGCACGCAGTACAAAAAGAGTTGGAGATCATTGAAGAGAAAGATAGGATTAACTCTTTTCTACAATTGCAGAAGACCAGGACATCTTGCTAAGGAATGCCCTAAGAGAAACCCTAGATGCCTCTGTTGTAGAGCTATGGACCATGAAGTATTGGATTTCCCTAGAATGATTGCTAGACTTGAAAAGTTGAATATGGAACAAGCAAATTATAGAAGAAACCCAGAAAGAATCAGAGATCATGTTACTGAAAATAAAAGAAACCCTCGATGACCATAAGGATGTTAGTTTGTCAGAGATCTTCAAAGAAAAGGAGAAAATTGAAGTAAGAATAGGAGACTTCAACATTGACTGTTCTCTGGATGAGGGAACACCAATGAAAATTATGACAGAAATCACTTTGGAAACCCTAGGAAGGCATGCTCTGGTCCCTTCACTAGGCACCATCGGATTGTTTAAAGGAAAAATGGTAACCCTATGTGGCAGAATTACCCAGATAGCTATGAGTACCCATGGAACTTCAACAGAGGAAGAATTCGAAGTTATTAAATTTATTGAGGACCACACCCCATTTCTAGCTTTGTTAGGTAGGATATAGATTGAAAAGACCAGATCCAGAGAACAGAAGAAAAGGATGCTCTAGAACAGAAGAAGCAAGAACTCGTGGAATTTATGTCTAGAAGGATCTCCTACTTGATGAAAGAACAAGAGGACAGGCCTAAGCCATTGAACACCAGGGACTTGGGTATCGAAGTTATAAGAGCATTATAGGAACCAAAGAAGACCGAAATACCTAATCTATATGATGAAGGAGTATTACCTTTGGATATGAAGAAAGAACCTAAGTAGTGCAAAGTGACTATGTCAAGAGAAGATAAGAATCAGAATGGAAAAAGGATGATCGAGATGAATCTTATTGGGAAAAAGGCTAGGAATCTAAGTAAGAAGAGGGCCGAAATTGGAAATTTATAGAAGACTCCAGAGGAAACTTCGCAGAAGGAAAAATCATAGGAATCGAGCTTCGTTGGGATATTAGAACAGCGACCAATGGCACTTTGCCATGGCACAGAAATATAGTCATTGGAAGCCAATATAACCGTTCAAATTCCACTCCGAATGGGTCAAAATTCCTCTATATCTCACCACTAGACCATTAGACCACGCCATATGGAGAGAACATCAGTTAATGCAACCTCTTATTCATTGCAAGCCGACCGTTGCTAAGTCTCCCTACTTAGTTCGTCGCACCACACATCAAAAATACTTTTTCTAAATGATAATTTGAGCCCAAAACTTGAGATTACTTCACCCTGCTATCATTTCCTTGTTCCCATATTGTTCATAATAGTCTCTGAATTCATTTTCACACCTAAGCTAGTGGACCCAAGCTTGTATGTCGGACGAGCTCAGCGCTGTTGAGAAAGTAGTTGACAAAGTTTTGATTGACTTAATGGCTGAGAGAGTCATGTCAGAAAGAAGGATGTCTGTAGGTGTGCAAGAATCATCAACAG
This sequence comes from Picea engelmannii, assembly GCA_009831015.1. NCBI lineage: Eukaryota > Viridiplantae > Streptophyta > Pinopsida > Pinales > Pinaceae > Picea > Picea engelmannii. The sequence continues at coordinate 5,572 of ML826094.1, read as the reverse complement.
GAGGAGTCCAAGATTCTCCCTCCACTGCTCACGAAGTAGGACCTTTCAGAACCATGATCAAGACAAGAACAAAGCACAGAGATGATATTGAAAATGCCAAGATGATCCCACGCATTATGTCGGTTTACATACCACCTTTGAGCGGCAAGATTAACCGCGACAATGTACCCAGAGACTTTGAGTACACCTTGATCACCGCGTATATTCCAAAAGGGGTGCTCGTAGTACGTGCTGACCAAGATAAGCTCGCAGCACTGAAATTTAATGATTTTAACCTTGGAGATCGCAAAACCTACAGCATGTTAGTTCCACACAATTACTTAACCAATACCTACAACATGTTAGTTCCGCAAAACCTACAGCATGTTAGTTCCACACAAGTACTTAACCAAGACCAAAGGAACAAATCCTAATATTGTCCTACAGTCTTGGACCCAAAACCTCGTGTAGTCCACACTTCTCAACATAATGAAGATCCCTCAGTTCGGAAGACACCAGGAAGTCAACGCATGTGTCAAGTTGTTGTTGTATTTCTACGATGGCAGATACTTATGGTTGGACCGTTGCATCACTGTCGATCCAACTCTGATCAATCGGATCACAGGGCTTAGCATGCAAGGCCCTGACCCACATGACGTTTACCTAGGAAACACCTCAGACTGAGCACTAGCACAATGGATAAAAGAAATTTATGGCGATGTAGAGAAGGGTACGTGAGGCTACAAGGTAGCATCTATCCAGAGTGGTGCAGTGCACCTTTCCTATCAGCTGATCGTGGGCAAGTTAGTTCATAAGAAAAAACCAACACAGGTGACTGGCTTCATAGTTGACCTCGCAGGGAAATGCGCTGAGGGACTATAGATGAATTGGGCACAGTATCTTGTAAACCAATTAGAGATGGATTTCATAGGAGCGCAAGACCAAGGGTATGAGTTCCACTTTAGTTGGTTTCTCATACTCGTCACTTTCATCGCTTGGGAACTGCTAGATGGAGCCACTTTTCTGGAGATCGAACCTTTCAAACCACTAGCCGCAAAGTTTTGTACGTTGTGGTACTCCGACGACATGAACAAGAAGTGGCAGTCCAATGTTGTCTTCCACACCTATTTCAACCAACTGAAGAATACAATTCAGTCTACACCGCGAATCACCCCAAACGTACTTCATAGGTTTAGACCTTTGATGAAATTTAGTGCAGACCGCCACTTCACCTATATTACAACGCATGGTGATGAGCATAAACAAAAACTCCAATCCTACTACAAGTTGACAGAAGATGACTTGGAGGAGATTACCAAGGAATGGTCGGTGAACCTCCTTGTTGCATCGGACCCCGCAGACATGTCTAACGAGGAAATCCATGAAGCTATGCCAGATACACCTAGGCCAAGCAAGACTAAGAAGGATGATGAAGTTGAAGATATCCCTAGCACGTCCACGAAGACTACTTCAATGTCACTTGCACAGGGAGGTGATGGTGACGAGATAGGTGGCATAGAAGTTGAGAAAAACATAGCCGAGGTTACTCCACATAGAGAGGAGGAGGATCCCTCTATGAAAAGAAAGATTACACCACCAAAACCTTCCTCCCAAAAGAAATCTAAGGCCACCCAAACCACGCTTAAAACTACCCTTACCCCGGATGACTTCAACTTCTTAATTGTTGTGCTGAATGATGTTTCACTAGAGCTCGCAAAAAAGAAAGAAGCAAAGTACGAGGAGATATTCAACCGAATCAAGGGAGAACTCCAAGAAGTGCAGCAGTCACTCCAGTCCAGTCGAACAGTTTCTACATCACCCTTGATAAGAGGAACATCAGGAACAGGTGATGAGCCCACTCATCTACACCAGATCGTTGATCAAGTCGAAGCTCACCTTCGAGGAGCTCAAGAAGACATAGCACAAGACACCCAGGCTTTGATGCAAGCACAAAAATCACTTCTAGAACAATGAAGTGGGGTAGAATGGGAAAATATTTCCCTAAAAGCGAAGTGGGACGAGGAAAAGGCACAATTTCTAGCAGAGCAACTTGTAGTACAGGAAAGGGTTCAAAAAGCACTTCACTCTGTCACGGTCAAAGAAGTGAAGATGGAAGACCATCTCCCATAGCAAGTGACCCAAATGGAATAAGTAATCCAGCAACTCCAACAGCACATCACAAATATGGAGCTCCGCACCATGCCTGAGACCCCCCAAGAAATAAGAGATCTAAGAGAGGCCACTGCTCGAAGCACAGTTGGTTGATTAAAAACCTGTGCCCTGGAGAGAAAGCAGTTGAGCACTAGAAGTGCCTAGACTTATGAAACCCTCGCAGAGAGTCTAGAATTGCAGAAATTAGAGGCACAACTCCAAGAATAAAAACAGCATCCAGACACGCTACAGGCGCAGATAAAGACTTTGACCCTAGTCGAAATAATGAAGAGGTTCGTAGAACAACGCACAACCCAACAATAGGTACATACACTGCAAAGTAAAGTGATGGAAGTTTCCCAACAACTTCAGCCAATCTAAGAAAAGGCATGCCAGTTGTTCGTTGAACTTGAAATCTAGGGAGTTGAACTCGAACAGGTTGTCATCACTACAGAACAACGCCTGGAAGGACCACTCAATGACACAGTGATCCAGGAATTCACTGAGCAAGAGGTTGTCGCACTGTAGCAGATCGAAGCAGTTTGAGCCAAGCTCAAGGAATTTGAGGAGGAATTGATCAGACCTGAGTGACTCGGGATGAGTCACAGGTGAGTGTTGGGGGCCTGTTGGCCCTTGACCAAGTTTTGAAGAATACGTGGTCATAGTTGACTATTTTTGGGACTTTGACAGCTTGCCAAATATAGAGCGCAACGCGAAGTGGAAATTAGGGAAACTAAACCTATTTTTGGGTCCCTTTAGGGTTTTGGGTTGATGTAATGAGAAAGGGATGTCGGCCCATGGGTTTACCCACGTTTAGGCCCATTTTGTAATCTATAAATAGATACTTAGGCAATGTAAGTAGAGGAGGGTAGTACATCTATGTGATGTATAGCTAAAGGCTTAGTGCTAGTAATTGGATCTGTGTGATCGAATGTATATTGCAAGTGCTCTATGCATGATTGTAAGGAGTTTGAAAAGCTAAGTGCAAATTGTTGTAGTTTTGTGCTGAAGTGCAAGGAAGAAGGATCTAGCGAGCTACACAGATCTTTTGTCCTGTGTGAAGTAAGGGTCATTGAATCTCTTTGCTATAACCACTTGACCGAGATAATATAAAGACGAAGACTTTGTGGATGTAGCCCCAGGGTGGAAGTGAACCACAGTAACTTTGTGTATTGTGCTCTATGCTTTGACCTAATGTGTTTATCTCCTTCTTGGCTAAGTACTTGATGTGATTAAATAGATTCAGTTATGCTTTGTGCTTCTGAGATAGGAATGAATGTTAGATCTGATATAAAAGATACTTAGTGTCTGATCTGGTGAATCCCATCTATCTTATTGTATCTAAGTGCTAAGTCTTCTCGAATCTAAGTATATACTGTGATGCTCTGTGCTATCTGCGAAGTGTTGTAAGGGTTGAATATTGATGGATAAACCATGCTAGATAATTTCTAAGTGCTATAATCACAAATCTGTGTCCTAGCTAAGGTTGCAGACATCTGAGTCCTGCAACCACCCCTGCCTCTACCTCGGGTGAGACTTCATTTGCTTCGCAAGTGTTGTTGAAAGGGCTGGTAATTAAGGTTTGTTGGTGCGCTCTTGAGCATGAACCCTGGGTCTGCCTCTATGCCAACAGGAAAAAACCTACAAACAAAGTTAATAACACCCATAAAATCTTGAACCTCCTTCTTGGAAGTGGGAGCCGGCAGATTAAGGATAGCAGCAATCCTTTCAAGATAAATTCTTGTTCCTGAATTAGAAACAATGTGTCCAAGGAGATTTCCCTTGGTAACTCCAAAAATAGACTTAGAAGGGTTTAGAGATATGTCAAATTTCCTGCATTGCATGAGAACTATTTTAAGATGACCAAAATGATCTGATCGATTTTTAGAGTACACAATTAAGTCATCAAGATAGATCTGAATTATTTTTCCGATCAAATCGTCAAAATCTATTTGCATAGCTCTTTGGAAAGTGGCACCTCCATTAGATAATCCGAAAGGCATATGTTCATAAGAAAAGGTACCCCAACGAGTAATAAAGGTGGTTTTATATTTATCTATCCTTTTCACCTTTATTTGATTATAACTGGAAAAATCGTCAAGTAAGGACATCATTTGTGACCCTGCAACTTGGTGCAAAATCATTTCCATGTTAGGGAGAGGAAAGTGATCTTTTATACTAGCATGATTTACCACATGAAAATCAATGCATAATATGATCTGAACAGTTTCTTTCCGAACGGGAACCAAATTGGAAACCCATTCAGAATATTTGACCCGAAAGATGATTCCATCTTTCAAGAGTTTTTCCAACTCCTTTCGAATAGTTGCTTCCAATGCAGGGCTGTGTTGGCACAGGGGTAGACCTAGGGTTCAACACTACAACAGCACACCAACAAAACCCTAACTACTGGCCTTTTGGCAACACCTGTAAATCAGATGAAGTCTCACCCGAGGTAGAGGAAAGGGTGGTTGCAGGACTCAAGTGTCTACAAACTTAGTTGGGACACAGATATGTGATTATAATACTTAACAACGCACTTATCATCAATAGTTCATCAATATTCAACCATTAACTAATGCGTGGATAGAACAGAGCATCGCATCATTCACACCAGTCTAATGTAATTTAGCACTTAGCACAAACAGATTGATCAGATCTAGCAGAAGTAGGCACTAAGCACATTCATAGAAGTCAGATCTAACATTCATAGCACAAAGCATAAGTAGATCTATCTATCTATATGATAGCACTTAGCAAAAGAATACATAAACACATTAAGACAAGCACAAAACATAAAAACACAATGTTTACGTGGTTCACCCCCACCCTGGGGCTACGTCCACCAAATATTCTTCTTTATGGTCTTAAGTCAATCTGTTACAAGAACAGATCCATCAAAACCTTACTCCGCTTAGGACAGGAGATCTGCACAGCTCGCTAGATCCTCTTTCCTCGAGTAGATTGAAGCACACAATCTTCCACAACTTCTTACAACAACTTACACTTAGCTCTACAAGTCTCACACAGGCACAAAGCACTTACAATCATTTAATCACATAGATATAGCACTTAGCTCATCAATCTATCGGTATAACATCACATAGATGCCTCCCTTCTCTCTTTTCCTCCATCCCTTGCATTGCCTATACATCTATTTATACATATAAAATAGGCCTAAACATGGGTAAAACACATGGGATGACATCCCAATCCCGTTACATAATCCCAAAAACCCAAAAAGGGGTCGAGATCATGCTATCTCCACTTTGTATTGCACTCCTCCTTCAACAGGTTGTCGAAGTCCCAAAATTAGGTCAAACTTGACCAGATATCAACAAAACCTGGTTAAGGGCCAACAGGCCTCCAACACTCACCTGTGACTCATCCCGAGTCACTCTAGTCTAAATAGTTCTACTTTGAACACCTTGAGCTTAGATCA
>ML826093.1:41566-55174 GCA_009831015.1 Picea engelmannii | reverse complement strand
ATGGGAAGAAGAGGCAACTTGAATTCCACTTCCACTTGCATCATCAACAATATCAAGAGCAGAAAGAGAGAGCTCTAAGTCAGGGTTTTCTGCATCCACATCCCACTTTTTATGAGGTCCACTTGTATATTCTTCACCCTTGCAAGACACAAGGCGAAGGTTTGAATGCACATATACAAGATCCTCGGCCTTCTACGATCCCAACCTGTTGCGCTTCACTGAATGAATGAAATCATAGGTGCTCCAATTCCTTTCTGTTAATGAAGAGCTTGCCACTTGTGATAGAATACGAGTGGCAAGGCTTTGCAAATATACACCATTTGCCCCATGACAAGTCCACCATTTAATCGGGTTCATGGTGCTTCTCTCCTCTAAAGTTGAGATGTTTGCAAAATCCTCTAATCCAGCAGCAAAACAAACAAATTCCTCCCTCACCTCTGTTTGCTGAGAAGATGGAAACAACCTCTGGAAGGCTTTTTTCACTCCTGTGGCCACCTCCTTGTCCTTATGTGGGGCCTTCCTCTTCCCATTGCTTAGAGCAATGAATTACTCATCATAAAATTTGGGATTTAGAGCATGTGCCAATGTGTGCAATGGAGTGTTAAATCCATTCCACCTAGTAACAATGATGGACCTCACATGCTCAACAAAGTCAACCTCGACAAAAAACAGAGTGGGAGCCTCCTGTGTAATAATTTCCATGGTTTTCTCAACCATGGTATCCATGCCATCATAAATCTCTCCCAGGAAAGGTTTGTCTGTGTTTGCATCTCGGAGAAGCTCAAATGCTAGTGAAGTAAACTTGAGCAAGAATTCTACCTTGCTCCACCAATCCTCATCAATCAACATCCTCCGCACCATACTTCCTTTCTCTGAATCTGACTGTCTCCACTCATCCCAAATCACACCCACTACCATACTCATCAATGCACTTTTGACCTCAACAAGGCGGTGCAACATGATGAAGTTTGAGGGATATCTTCTCTCATCAACTTTGTACAACTCCAATTTGGAGTATTCTCAATACATTGCTTGAGACTAGTGGTGGTTGGTGATGAATTTAATGATATCACTAGCTTGCCTTGTGACCTCCTTAATCCATTCAGTTTTTGCCTCAATCTCTTCTAAAATGAGATTTAAATTATGGACAATGCTGGGAGTCCAAAAAATGTGATTATATCTACTCTCAACAATGAAGCCCGCAACTTTGCAAATGGGTGTATTATCTGTGATAACTTGCACCACATTTGCTGGCCCTACTTGTTCAATAGCATAAATTAAAATATCAACAATGAATTTGCTATCTTTTACCTTGCCAGAACAATCTTCTGCTCTCAAGAACATCGCTCCTTTTGGTGATGATGCAATAACATTGATCAAGGGCCTCCACTTTGTATCAGTCCATCCATCAGAGATAATGGAAACCCCTGTGCTGGTCCATGAGCTGCGAACTGGTTTGAAAATATCATGAATCAATGACCTCTCTTTCTGCAACAACATTGTTATGAGTTTTTCATAGTTTGGCCCCTTGAAACCTTGAGGAGCCTCATTAATTGCCTTCACCATATCCTTCCAATTGGGGGACCGAACCACATTAAATGGGATGCCACATGCAAATATGGCCCTTGCCACTCTTGACTCTGTTTCTTCTCTCTTTTGGTTGTTGAACATCTTCATCAATCTGTTGTCTGAAGTTGCACCTCGTCCTCCAGGGCCTTTGGATATCTTGTTTTCTACCTCTAGCGTCCTCCTCTTCCTTGCTTCGTGAACAATCCTTGGCTCATTGCTAACACCCAAGGAAGGAGGATGCTTCCTACTACCATGCATAACAATCTTTGCTCTATTATTCTTAATTTTTTGAGCATCATCATGCTCTTTATGGAATCTATCCCTCACCTGCAGATCAAGAGTATGTGGACAACCTTCAATACCCTTCCCTTCATGCAAAATGTGAGCCTCAACTCTTGTGTAAGAGCCCTTGAAGGTCTTATCTTTCTTGCATAAATTGCACTTCCATTCCCATGAACCTCCACCGACACCCATAGCCTTGACCTTGGTAACATGCCTCCAAAGAGGATAGTATTCCTGCTACGTGCTTACTTCAACAACTCTAGGAGTAGATGAAACAACACTTTGAGAAGCCATGAATGTTGCAAGAAAATAAGAAAATCTGTTCACCAAGCAAAATTGAAAATTGTATATTGCAAACCAAGAGAAAAAAAATCTGCTAACTTGCTAAGCAAACATAAAATAAATCTACTCACCAAATAGAAAAGAAATATGCTCACTAAAACCACACACAATCTCCTTCTTGCTGCTGTAGGAAGCTCCTCTTGCTAATGAAAGTGTGAGGAATGAGTGAAGCAAGTGGTTTCTTATAGCAAAGGAAGGAGATTTAGGGTTTTGGTTTGCATCTAAAAGTTTCTTTTTTTAATTAAAACAAAAAGACAGAAAATCATCTTTATTCTCTTTCGAGAAGGTAAAAAAAGCCTTAACTAAAACTAACTGGCAGTTTGGGGGCCCCATGACCCCCTTTTTTTGCCTAATTTCTCTTTAAAATCCGTTGAAACTCGGTCGTACGGGTACAGTACGGCCGGGAAACGTCGTCGGCCATACTGTACCCGTTTCAGCGTTTCGTACCGTATTGGGGCAGGAAACAAGGGGGGTAGGGGCGTTTCCTGCAACTTAGGTTTATTGATAAGTCATTGTGAAAGGGTTTATTGATAAGTTGCGTCTTTTAGGTCTTTTAGAGTATAAATAGAGGTTATATCGAGTCATCTTGTAATATCTCATGGAACATAAGTACACGAGAGTAGTATTCACTTACTAGGAGGCTATTCTTGGTTCGTTTCTGAGTCTCTTTGGTCTTGATTTCATGAAAGAACATTGTATGGCATTGTACATGTTGGAGGAATCTATACTGAGGAAATTTTGCAGGGTTTTCTCCCCCTTGAGGGTTTTCCTGAGGATATATCTTGTTGTTTTGTTGATATTTATCTCTCAGTTGTGATTCTTTTGCATATTAAATAATAATAAAATAATATATACAATATCATCTCATATAGAAAATTCAATAGGAGCTTCACATAAATTCATTGATTCGGCATTGGTGAAAAGAAGGCACATACCTACAGTAGAGTTTGAGGGGTTTTGTGTGGAGGTAGCAGGAGGTAACACTAATCCATGTGACAGATACATTCCGGGATTGAACCTCACTTTGGGGAGGTATGACTTGGCATAGGACTTCTATGTGATGGACTTACTAGACACCAATGTTATATTGGGAGTGCAATGGCTTAGCACATTGGGACCTATCACCACCATCTACAAGACGATGGAAATGTCATTCAATGGGGAAAATGGAAAAAGGGTGACTTTAAAAGGGATGTCAGGAAATGCACCAAGAGTGGTTACAACCAAACGCATGGAGGCCATTTTCAAGAGGGAAGACATAGTTTATGCAACATAGTGCTTAATATCAATTCAGTTAGACAAGGAAGGGCATCCACAATACTCCCATGACATACAAAGAATAATTGATACTCACAACAACGTTTTTGATCCTATCCCACCAGGGCAACCACCGGATATAGGATTTGAACACATCATAGAGTTGGAGGAGGGTGCCAAACCAATTATCACCACACCTTATAGACATCCTAAGAAATACAAGGATGAGATAGAAAAAGCCATCAAAGAGCTGTTGGACATGGGCCACATTAGGCCAAGCTCTAGCCCATTTGCATCCTCCGTGGTATTGGTGAAGAAGAAAGACGGTACTATGCGCATGTGCATTGATTACAAGGCCTTGAACAAGAAAACTATAAAGAACATGTACCCCATTCCTTAGATAGATGAGCTTTTGGATGAGTTGCATGGTGCAATCTACTTCACCAAGATTGACTTGCACTCTGGTTATCATCATATCAAAATGAGGGAACAAGATGTGCCCAAGACAACTTTCAGATGCCACTATGGCCATTATGAGTTCCTTGTTATGCCCTTTGGGTTGACCAATGCACCAACCACTTTTCAGTCATGCATGCATCATGTCTTCAACAAACAGTTGAGGAAATTTCTACTAGTCTTCTTTGATGACTTGCTGATCTATAGTAGAACATGGGAGGATCACTTTAGCCATGTAGATGACATCTTAAGCATCATGGAGGAACAATCCTTATATGCTAAAGAATCAAAATGTGAGTTTGGGATGATTGAAGTCCTTTATTTGGGACATATCATTGGAGAAAAAGGGGTACAGGTGCAGCAAGAAAAAATCCAAGCCATACTTGATTGGCTAATACCCAAAACACTTACCGAACTTAAGGGATTTCTTGGCATTTGCAGTTATTATAGGAGGTTTGTCAAGGGGTTTTCTCAACTTTGCGTAGCATTGACAGATTTGACCAAAAAGGGCGCATTCAAGTGGAGCCATGATGCACAGGTAACGTTTGACATGATGAAGAAAGTAATGAGCACTTGTCCAGTTCTCTCTTTACCAGATTTTTCTCAGCCATTCATTTTAGAGTGTGATGCATCAAGGGAGGGAATTGGAGCAGTTCTTATGCAGAATAGGCATTCCATTGCCTATGAGAGCCGAAAGTTGAGAGGGTCTGAGATATTGTATACCATATATAACAAGGAAATGTTGGCTATAATGCATGCTCTACCTAAGTTCATGCAATATTTGGTAGGGGCAAGTTTGTAGTCAGCACTGATCATAACAACCTCAAGTACTTCTTAGAACAAAAAGACCTCAATGAGAGACAACAAAAATGGGTGAGCAAAATACAGGCTTATGACTTTGACATAGAATTTGTCAACGGGAAGAACAATGTGGTTGTTGATGCTTTGTTTAGAAGACCCTCAGTTTATGCCATGAAAGATATCTCGGTTGACTGGAAGGTGCACTTGTTGGTGGAGTATTCCAAAAACAAGTTTGCGTGTGATTTGATGGATGGACAGGTGCAAGATGACAACTACAGGATCATAGATGACCTCATATACCACAAGGGCCGAATCTTCTTGGTTCCTGAATCCTTGTTCAAGGTGAAGGTGTTGCAAGCATGTCATGACTCACCTTTAGTAGGGCATCAAGGATTCATGAAGACATACAGATAGGTAAGGGAAAGGTTTGCTGGGAAGGGAGTGAAGGAGGATGTCATGCGCCATGTAAGAGAATGTGCCACTTCCTAAGAAAACAAGGATGAGCACACCCACCCAGCAGGTCTATTGCAACCACTTCCTATTCTAGAGCACAAGTGGGAAAGTATTTCCATGGATTTCATTACAGAGTTGCCCAAGGCACAGGGCAAGGATTGCATCTTTGTGGTAGTGGATCGATTAACCAAGTTTGCTCATTTTTTTGCCATTTCCACTGATTACAATGCATCACAAGTGGTCGAATTGTTCTTTAGGGAGATCTTCAGGTTGCATGGGTTACCCAAAACCATTGTGAGTGACAAAGACAATAGATCTATGAGAACCTTTTGGCAGGAATTGTTCTGGTTAGTGGGCATAGCATTAACTTCCAACACTAGCTATCACCCCCAAACAGATGGCCAAACAAAGATAGTCAACAAGTGGTTGGAGGGATATCTCAGGAATTATGTGTCGGGACAATAGAAAGCATGGGTTAAGTGGCTACATTTGGGTGAGTATTGCTACAACACCACTTACCACATGTCCATTGGTATGTCTCCTTTCCGAGCTTTATACAATTATGACCCCCTCACTTTTGTGGAGATTGTATTTGGAGACAGTAGAGCACCCATGGTACATGATTGGATCCAAATGAGCCAGGACATACTTAGAGAGCTCAAGGATCATTTGCACAGGACATAAAATCAACAGAAAGTACAGGCAGATAAACATAGGGTGGAGCGTACTTTTGAGGTTGGGGACCTTGTTTATTTGGGGCTCCAACTGTATAGGCAATCATACATAAAGAAGAATGGCATTGAGAAACTCAAATCTCGTTTCTATGGGTCGTACAGGGTGAAAAGGAAGGTGGGAATAGTTGCATACTAGCTTGAGCTACCCCAAGAAAAAAAAATACATAACGTTTTCCATGTGTCATGCTTAAAAGGGGCAATAAGACAACACATCATGGTTAATAAAGGACTACCTCCAGTAGATGAGGAAGGACAATTGGTCTTGATACCTGAGGAGGTTTTGGAGGTGAGAGAGACGAGATTGAGGAATATAAACATCAGGGAATACTTGGTCAAATGGAAGAATTTAGCCATAGAGGATGCTACTTTGGAAGGTGAACAGTTTCCATAGAAAACATGATCAAAATTGCTTGTGGGCAAGCAATTTCCAGTAGGGGAGACTGTAATGTCCCCCTCCTCTTGATAAGAGGCTTGGAGAGACTTAGTAGTCTAGATGTCCCCACTAGATTATAGTCTCATGAGAAGAGGGGACTAAGAGGCACCAAAGTAATCACTATGAGGATAAAGGTTATATTGTTAAAGTGACTTTGGGAAAAAGGGAAATTAAGTTAAATGACTAATATGAGGAAAAGTGAAAAAAAGAACTTTAGGAGCCAAGCGAATAACTTAAGTGGAAATTAGACACTGGAGTATAAAAGAAAAAAGAGGGTGCCTCACTCCACATTCTTGTCATTTTTTCATTTGCATCTTGAGCTCTTCATCTTAGACGTTTTGAGGGTTTTGGGAGAACAAACCCTAGAGATCAACAAGGAGGTGAAAGATTCCTTTGTTCCTGATCCAAGCTTGGCTAAGGAGGTGAAAGATTCCTCTTCCTGATCCAAGCTTGGCCAAGAAGGTGAAAGATCCCTCCCTCACCTTTCTATCCAGTTACAGGTTGATTACTACAGGGGAAGCAAGAGGAAGTGTGCAAATTAGGAGGGTTTCTACAGGAGGTGCACACTGCTTGAGAAAGATGAGTTCGACTTGAGTAGATGAAGGGAGTTTTGAGGATGATCTCTTCCTGGAAGGATTTCCTAGGGCTAGTGTGCCCTTTCTCACTCATTCTTGGAGGGTTTTCTCTACTTATTGAATTATTGTGAGCTTGGTATGAATTTCTTGAAGGAGGGCGCACTGTCTAAAGTAGATCTAGAGAGTTGGAGGGAGAAATCACTCTCAACAGTAGAAGAAACTTATCAAAGTTGTTTTCCATCATCAAATCTACAATTCTACAATGTTTTTTAGTGGTTTCGAGCTAAGAACAGAGGAGGCCAAAATATCAAGGGGTTTCCCAACCAGAAAAGTGTGCAACTCAGCCATATTTGGAAGCTAGAGTCTAGAAGGGAAAGAAATGGATCTTGTCCATCTCTGCATGCAACTATTGGTGATTTGGAGGATTGCTTCTTTACTTATTTTGTATCTTGTAAGACATATTCATCCTAGCTTCTATACTTTATCTATATCATTCCAGATCTGCAGATCTTATGTATGGAGGTCTTCTTATTGTCTAAATAAAGGTCAGATCTGAAGTTGTTGTTCATTCTATTGTGTTATCTCTACTGTATTTTGCTATCTGTATATGTTGTTGTGTTATATTCATCATCTATATGCTGTAAAACCCCATAAAACCCTTCCAACACAACCTTGAAGGCAACCTGCAAAAAATTACAGAAAAATCATACACAAACTTCAGAAAAAACACCTAAGTTCCTAGCAAAATCTGTTTGGGAACATTACATATTATGGGATTTGATTGATACTCGATGGACCGGCATGCTCAATCGACCCATTCATGCAGCAGTAATTTTCCTCAACCCCGCATTTTCCTACAAATGCAACTTTGATTTTGATGGCGAGGTGATGGAAGGGCTCCATACTTTTCTTCAGAGGATGGTACCTGATGTCGCGTTTCGCCTCGAAATTAATCGTGAGATAGAGATGTATCGGGATGGTACCAGAATATTTGGCTATGAAGATGTTGTTGCTGCAAGGACCATTTTGATGCCACGTAAGTCATTAGAATTTAGAAGATAGTTCAACTTAGAACTTTATGTTTTTAAAATTCAATTATGTGTTTTAAAATTTATTTTAAAGTTTAATTATGTTTTCTTTATGTTCTCTTTCTTTCTTATTTGTTGTAGATGTTTGGTGCAAGGGCACCAAATTTACAAAGATTTGCCATCCGTATCCTGAGTCAAACCTGTACCTATTCGGGATGTGAGCGCAATTGCACTGTATTTCAAAAAATACACTCAAAGAAACGCACCAGGTTAGAACTTATGAGCAATTACATTTGTTGTAATTTATGAGTCTATGATCCTCTAATATATTATGACCCTCAAAATTTAAAACTCATTAAATTTTTTATGACCCTCTTACAGGTTGGAGTTCTCACGTCTCAATGACTTGGTGTATGCCCATTACAATCTCCGGCTATGGTTGAAGCAAATGGATAGAACACCGGATGTGGATGCCATTTCCTTGGACATCATTGATGTATTGTCTAAGTGGAGGGTGGAGGTTGAGATGCCTATCATGGAGGAGGCACCTGCATCGTTAGAGGAGGAACCTAAACAACAATAGGACCTGGAGGAGCAACAGGGGGAGGAGGAGGAGGAGGAGGAGGAGGAGGAAGAGGAGGAACAAAAGTGATAGCGACTTGACGACATCATGGAGGGTGATGTGCTAGCATCAACACAACCTTCTACACTTATTGATACACCTACTCCTACACACACCAGTCTCCATCCACTGTTAGAATCAAGGCCTTCTAGTGTTAGGGGCATGCCTGACAAACAACCCATTATCTTTTTCCGTAAAAGGGGAGAGGGCATTGATATTAGATAACTAGCTGCTAGTTTTATTTCATTTGTCATTGTACATCAGACATCTACCTCATGATGATGAGATACATTTATAATTATATATGTGAGGTCATTTTGTATTGGTTCTAACTTCTGGCCCTTCAGGATTCAATATCGACTTTGATGTATAATTTTTTATTTGGCATCCACTACATATATATCAATGATTTCTCCATATTTATGTGCCAATGTGTTTATTTGATGTTGTTGTTGCTTTATATGTTTAAAATTTTGAAAAAAATGAATATATTTTGTATTTTTTAATGTTTGTCATGGTTTTCCGATTTTTTGCCGACTTTTGCTAAAACGATTTTTTCCGGACCTTCGCCGACTTTTTGCCGATAACGACTTTTTCAACAGTGGTGTTGGGAGCAGAATGGCTGATGCAACTAGGAACCTACACCTCAAATCTCCAGGAACAATTCATGGAATTCAAATGGCAGGGGAAGAATTACAAGTTATACGGTTCAGGAACCCAAGATCATCTGGAAAAAGAACTTACAAATCCCATGCTTCCACCAGGAACAAATCTGCCAAATAATCACCAACAAATCCAGAGTCAAGGTGAAAGTCCACAGAAAAGACAAATTCATTGCTTTGAGGATAAAACAAATTTGAAGAGGGAGGCAATGTTATTTGTTTTGCAGAGTCTGTTTTTCTTACTCCCATAAAGTGTGCATACTTGGTTAGTCTGTCTACTATCACTAAGATTTTATCTTTTCCTTCTGATATGGGTAATCCTTCAATGAAATCCATTGAAATTTATTCCCATTTTTGGTTAGGAATATGTAACGGATGGAGTACCCCGGGTGTTAATATATTTTAACTCTTGTTTCTTTGTCAAAGGTCACATTTTGCTACATATTTTTGAATATCTGCACTCATCCTTTTCCAAAAGAATGATTGACGAGCATTATAATATGTTTTGAAAAATCTGACGTGACTTGTGGCCCGACAATCATGGGCTTCTTGAAGTACCTTGGTTTTAAATTTTGAATTGGTATTCAAATAAATTCTTCCCTTGTACCATAATATGTCAAACTTGGGGTATTGGGTTAAATCATTGATTATGGAACATGTCTCCGTGTTTTTGGCATATTCAATTCGGATTTCGTTCAACCATTCCGGAATTGCTATTGATACTGCAACAACTTGTGCTTCTTCATCTTTCCGTGAGAGGGCATCAACCACTATGTTATCTTTCCCTTTCTTATGTAATATCTCCATATCAAATGTGGCAATTTTCTCTATCCATTTATGTTGTTCAGTAGTCAATGTTTTTTGTTGTAACAAATATTGTAGGCTATTATGATTTGTACGTATCAAGAACTTACTTCTCAAGAGATATTGTCGCCATTTTCTTAATGCATGCATGATTGCAAGCATTTCTTTATTGTATGTGGACTGTAAGCATTCTTTTTTGTTTAGTTTCTTGCTTTCAAATGCTATTGGGTGTGCATCTTGCATCAAGACTGCTCCGATCCCAAAACCTGAGGCATCACATTCAATTATGAAAGGTTTTGAAAAGTCAAGTGTAGCTAATAAGAGGGTTGTGGACACAATTTTCTTTAAATTTTCAAAACATTTTTCAGATTCTTCATTCCATTGAAAGGAGTTTTTCTTTAGGAGATTTGTTAGGGGGGGCGGTTAGATGAGCATAGTTTTTGACGAATCTTCGATAGTATCCTACCAAGCCTAAAAATCCTCTGAACTTAGATATACTCTTTGGCCTGGGCCATTCTGTAATTGCTTTGATTTTATTTGGATCTGCCTTGACTCCCTTTTTGGATATAATGTGACCGAGATACTCTACTTCCTCCTTGCCAAATGTACATTTTGACATTTTTGCATAGAATTGATTTTTTTCTAGAATAGATAATACTTGTCCCAAATGATTTATGTGTTCCCTCCATGTTTTGCTATATACCAGAATGTCGTCAAAGAAGACTAAGACACATTTTCTTAGGTGTGGATGAAATAGTTCATTCATAGCTGCTTGGAAGGTAGCAGGGGCATTAGTTAGCCCAAAGGGCATCACCTTGAATTCGTAGTGCCCTTCGTGAGTTTGGAAAGCGGTCTTAGGTACATCTTCTAATCTTACCCTAATCTGGTAATATCCTGATCTCAAATCAAGTTTTGAAAAAATTCTGGCTCCATGAAGTGCATCCAACATTTCATCGATGAAAGGAATGGAGAATTTATTCTTAATTGTTATCTTGTTAATCCCACGATAATCTATGCATAATCTGAAGGAACCATCTTTCTTTCGTACTAATACAACTGGGATTGCATATGGGCTTCTACTTTTTGTGATAACACCACATTTTAACAAGTCTTGGACTAATCTTTCTATTTTTGTTTTATGATGATGGGGATATCTATATGGTCTAGCCTTGTCTGGGCTTGATCCTAGTTTAACTTCAATTATATGTTCAATTCTTCTTTGTGGTGGTAATTCTATGGGGAGGTCTTGAAATACCTTCTTGTGTTTTCGAATTAGATCTTGGATTTCTGAGTTTTTAGAGTCCTATTCTGGTTCTTGTATTTCCATTTGGTGGCATTGGATAAAATAGGTAGTTGCTCCTTTCCAGATCAACTTTTCCATCTTGTTGGGATGATACAACTTGTGTTTGGGGAGGTTGAAAACCATATAATTTATACGTTTTCCCTTGCCATTTGAATTTGATGAAATGCTCTTGATGATTGACTGAGTATGTGCCTAGAGTTTGCAACCATTGGACTCCTAAAACCACGTCTACTCCTCCCATGGGTACGGTGTAAAATTCGGATTCCAAATTGAAATCTTGAATTTGGAGTTTCACCGTATGGCATTTTCCTACATTTTCGATTTTCTTACCATCTGCAACCATCACCTTCATGTTTAAATAATTTGAGGTTCCTTGCAACATTGATGTCGAGAAAGTTGTGGGTACTTCCTGTGTCAATTAATACTGTGACATTATCTTTTTTTATGTGTCCTTTTAATTTGAGTGTTTGTGGTTGGCTAATTCCTGTGATGGATGCTAATGATATTCTTGGTGTGTCGTTACCCATGAGATTTGACACATCATTTGGGCCGTTTTCCATTTCTTCAGTTACTGATTCTTCTAAATCTGATTCATCGTTGTTTTCTGCTTGACAAGTATATAATTTTTTGAATTGTCTTCTATGCGACACATGTGTCTTGGGTCCCATTTTTCTCCACAACGTTTACATTTGCCTTCTCTTATTCTTTGGTTATCCAGATTTCTTCTATTATCTTCTCGTAAGCTGGGTGGTATATATTTGTCAGTTTCTGTGTTTGTGTTCTGGGTTACGTTTCTTCTTGAATAAAACTTGCCGAATCTTGATTGGCCTTCTATCTTTTCTTCTGCCGCTTTTGCCTTGCGTCTTTCTATTTCAATAGTTGTGACTTCATGCAATTTTAACTCGTCTTGGATATGTGGCTTAAGACCACCTATGTAAGATTGGAGTAATTGATTATCAGATAATCCAAATACTCAGGTGGCAAGGGCCTTCCCATTGGTGTGTAAATTCATCTACGCTGCCTTTTTGCTGTAACCTGGTGAGTTTTGAGATAAATTCTTGCTCCGGAATGCCCTGGAATCTTTTAAAAAAATCATTTTTGAAGGAGTTCCAAGTGTATAATTGGATTCTTCCTTTCCACCATAGGTACCAATTGTATGCAGTGCCTTCGAGGTACATGGATGCATATTTAACCTTTTCTTCATCGGTTGTAATATTATATATATGGAAATATTCTTCAGTTCTGTTAAACCAAGCCACACATTGGTTATCGTCTCCATTGTATTTTGATAGTTCAATTTTGGCTTTGGGAGGATAAATCATTAAGGGTTGATATTGTGATATAGGTTGGGAATTTGAATTGTAGGGAGGCGGTGGCGGTGGTGGTGGTGATGTGTTAGATGTGCTTAAGCCACTTGGCTGTGATTGGGCGGCTTGTTGGTGCCCTTGACCTTTTATTAATTTTAAAAGCTCATTATGCTTTTCTTCTTGATGTTGTGTTATTAGAACCATACTTTGTTGCAAATCGTCTTTTATTTCTCTTTTAAAGTTTCCCAAACCTCGTTGTAGGTTAACCCCGAGTTCTTGAAAAATATCGTCTTTAAGATCTTGTTTAAGAGTTTCCATGCCTTTTCGTAATTCGATTCCAACTTCCTTTGAAATTTTTTCTTTAAGATTATGGGTCAACTCTTGTTTGAGTGCCTAATTACTGACCTTTATTTCCTCTCGCCACTCCTCATTAGTTTTTTGTAATGCTTTTTCGAGTAATTGTCGGGCATTTTTGCATTCTTGGTCTAATTTTTCGATTTGGGTTTTTAATTCTGACATTTTTCTGGTATTTGGGGGTAAATACTTTCCCGCAATTTTGACTCAATTAGGATGTCCTTCAATACTCAATCTCTTAATAAAAAGTATTTAATAACTTAATTGACTTTATATATATATAAAAAAAATAAAAAATAAAAAAAATTAATAATTTAGAAATTAATTTTATATATATATATATATATTTTTATGTCAAAGTTTCTTTTTGAAATCGTATGACTTGTTTGAAATGCCACGAGGGATAATTTAGGGGGATTGGAGGGGACAACGATCATACGATTGTGTTAGTGATAGAGTTTGCGGAAGTGGGGGTGTCAGGGTGAGGGACAGGGTCTGCGGGAGTGGGAGACAGGGTACGACGGCTGGACAACAGAGTTACGGAAGTGAGGGTGTCGGAGTGAGGGGCAGGGTCTGCGGGAGTGGGAGTGAGGGTCTGCAGAATTGTGTCAGGGTCTGGGGGTTGT
>ML826093.1:24603-35272 GCA_009831015.1 Picea engelmannii | reverse complement strand
CACAAATCCCAACAGATAACAGATCTGAAAATTACTTAATTATAGCACATTTATTACTGCAGTATATATTTCACTCCCATCCACCCAAATACACAAGGCGGTGAAAGAAAATAAACACTGAACAATTGTACTTCTAGGGAAATATGTTTCAAGCCCTTAGGGCACAAATCCCAACAGATAACAGATCTGAAAATTACTTAATTATAGCACATTTATTACAGCCATAAATCTGTCCACTTAGCTTCTATATGTTTGTCAAATCACTCAACAACACAGATCCCAACATATAATAGATCTGGAAATTATTTAATTACAACAGATTTATTGCAGCCATAAATCTGCCCACTTAGCTTCTATATGTTTGTCAAATCACTCAACAAAATCAGCTAGCTGTTCATGATAAATCGACATACCAAACAGCTGTAGAAACTACTCATTCACCATGAGATTATAAGCTGAAAATCAGATCTACAAGTACACAAAGTTTGGGCAAAAAAGCACACTTCATATATACATAACAATGAAGTTACAAGTACATACCAACAACTTATCACACGCTGATACAAGATAGTCCTTCAGGCTTATCATGAATTAGGGCTCTCCAGTGCTTCCCAAAGCCTAGCTAGGGCATCCACCATCAATAACAAACCCTAACCAGAAATACAAAGGTCAAGCAAGGCATCCCACCAAGATATCTAGCCACACCAAAGGCTCCACAGCAAGCCGACATCAACACCAACAAGTCCGCCCTTGATCTTTCACCAAGCTTGCCTCACACAAGCTCTCCAAGCAAAGAATTCCATGTCTCCTGTAGGGTTTCTTTACGACAAACCTTAGGTCCTTTTCACACAAGGACTCAAATCCTAACACTTCAAGTCTCCTGTAAATTTTTCCTTTCAGAAACCCTAGCACCTTCCTCCTTTGTATAAAGACAAGTACAAAGACTCAAGACAAGTTCATCTTAAAGATACAAATGATCTAATGAACTTTCACATGCTTTTCCATGAATGCTACAACTAAGGACTCTCTTCTCCTTTTATATATTATAGTTGAGGGATGCCACCAATAGTAAAGTGGACTAGGTCCACAAGTGACCTAATCTAATCCTTAAGATAAGGTCTCTTCACTGACAAGGTCTCTAAGTGAAGCGCTTTCTCTCTCTAGGGTGTATAGATCTCAAGATAAGGCTCCTTACGTGGTGTGCTCTCTGTCACAAAAAAGTCTAGCACCCCCATATGATGTAAAGTCCTAAGCATTAAGGGGCTAGTTTTGTGCACTCATGAAGGCTGCCCACTGTCACCATAGTAGCTCTTCCTCACACTTATGGTTGGGTCTTCTCCAACTAAAGGGGGGCTTCCCTAAAGATACGATTGCTTAGGGTATGGAGTGGAGGCACAAGGTGATTTTTGAATAGTAAGCCTTAACAAAATGTATGGTAGTAGTAGAATGGATTATTGAGTGGTGTGAGAACAAAAGGTGATGGAGTACCCTAAGACTAGTGCCTACCAAATCTTGGGCAAAATGGAGTCAAAGAAGATCACTTTAAAGAGGGATGTTTTATGAATAATTAAGGAGGAGAGGGCTGCAAATAATATGCCACAATTGACCTTAATAGTGTTGGAAATAACTATATAAATGAGTCTTGGAAATCCCTATTGGTACTACTACTGAACAAGTTGTTGAAGGTGCTTCCCTACAATGATATATTAATTACAACAACTAGCTGATTTGAAGTCTTGGTTCCAACATGAACTAATGAATGTTGTTGGAGGATGATGCCCAAGAGCTGGGCATTTAATAGTTATGGAAGAGTTAGATGTTAACCCCAAGTTACTCAGTTGGTCATATCTTCTTTTGTAGTTTATTTTGTCTTAAAGGACACATGGCTGATTGACTAGGGTTGTCCAACATTGCTCCTTGGTTTGCACCTCCTAAGTTCCAAGTATTCCACGTTGAGGGATTCTAGAAGGACCATATCCACTCCAGCACCTCACATTGCAGGGCACCCTCAAATCACTTGCTCAAAGGCACATTGCTAGCTTCTTCCCTCCTGCTAGGAGTTCTTCTACATTGAATGTTAGGTGTTCTATTTCCTTTTCAATGTCTACCCCGATCATCATCAATATCATTTTGATGCCCCCCATGATTACTTCCTAGGTCGCTATCAGTGCACTAGGCCATTCACTAGAGGATATTATTAAGTGCACTTGGGTGTTGACATTTGCACTACTGATTTAGATGACAAGCAAGGCTAACCTCCTCATCCCTCATGGTAATTGCTCCTTATCTTCAGACATGTCTCTTTTCTGGCTCTCCTTCACTTTCCAGGGTTGACCTTTTACCTCTTCGTTATAAATCTTGTAGATTTATTTGTCATTTCATGCAGCTTTTTTGTACTTGTTAAAATTAAGCAGCTGCAAGAGCCATTCTCCGGGAGGATGGCAAAGACCCTACCTGAGATCTAGGCCCCCCAATACATTCCTGGGGTTCTTGGTCTGGGTCCAAGCAGTTAGAGCCATGGCAAAAGACCCTAGTGAGGGCCCCCAATGTATTGCTGAGGTTCTTGGTCAAGGACCAAGCAGTTTCATGATATAAGTCCCTAGATGTGTTCTAGGGCCCCTGGATGTGGTCCAGGGAATCCTTGCTCGGTGCTTGGATTGATCCTTGGTTGTGTACCTTGGTGGATAAGACCCTAGTGGTGATCTAGGGCCCCCATACACGTTCTGGGGTATCCTGGTCTGGGACCAAGCATTTTCTTGGTTGAGTACCAAGCAGAGATGATGTGTGATCTTCTTCTCTCCCGAGATGGTCCATGAGACCTAGGAGCAGTTAAGAAGAAGGACATGATCACATCATTGACCTTCCTCTTATGTTGAGACGATAAAAGCTTATAATTTATCATGAGACTTATGTGGACATTTTTCCATTGAAGAAGAACCCCTCTTTGACTTTGTCTTGTTACTGATTGCATCCCCTTGCTTGAGCCACGTCCTTCTTAATTTTATGTGGTGTTGGTCTTCACTAGCCACCTTGACTTGTTGACTTTCTAATTAATATTTTATGATTAAAATATTAATTATTTAACTTGTTTAATTGTTGGGTTTTAATCTAACCCTAAAATTAGGGCTATTTTGTAAACCCTAACCTACCCACCTAAACTATAAATAAGAGACCTCTCCCCTCACTCTCTCTCTCATCATTCTTCCTCCAAACTTTCATTTGGTCTGATTTTTGCTGCGGCCCCTCCTTGTTTCAGATTGATATAGTGGTGCGGCCCCCTTATATACTTGGTGCGACCCTCTCCTTGGTCCATTTCTCTTGTTGTTATAGGGTGCGACCCTCTCCTGGTTGGTTTCTCTTGCTGATAGAAGGTGTGGCTCTCTTCTAGTTGACTTCTCTTGCTGGTACAGTGGTGCAACCCTCCTTTTGGAGCAGTCCCTTGTTGGGTATAGGTTGCGGCCACCCTTCTCTCCTCCCTTCCAGCCTTCCGCTATCTCTTTGCTGCTTGCTCCCACCCTTACGCTGTTGTTGCCTCAATTTTGGTGCTATCTGTAGGCTACTCTATCTTACAACCTTTAGTAACCTAATCAGGGTTTGTTAAGGCAACCCTAAAATTACTACCTAATTTTTGCCTATTGCTGTAGTAGTCCTATATTCTTGGACATAATTTGTTAGGGCTGCTAGTGGCTTCTTTTCAGCCTCTAGATTGGACAGTTATGTCTTTGTTTCAGCCATGTACTTGATGAGTGGTATGTTGGTTGGTTTTCTGTTATCTACCTAAAGTTCTTCTTGGCAAAACTGTTCACAAGATCATGATGAGATCTACCCCTGGGTTTGATCCATGACCATTATAGCTTTTTCTGAGCATACAGAAAAGAGGACAACAACAAGCACATCAGGTAAATCCTTTTTTTGTTTTTGCTAATGTAATGTTCAAATATGTTCTTTGTTTTTTTTTTGTTAAGGTAATGTTCAAATCTGTTCTCTGTTTTTGCTAATGTAATGTTCAGATCTGTTCTTTGTTTTTTTCTTAAAGTAATGTTCAGATCCATTGTATTATTTCTGTTATTGGTTTACATCAGAATTTGTGAATATATTGTTGATCCAAAACTACAGTAGTAAAGAAAAGTAAAAGGATATTTTTGTTTCTAGTTTGCCCTTAAATTTCTAACTTGGTATTTAGAGCTTAGGGCGTGAAAAGAGCTCAATTGTGGCAGACTTTAGAGCCTGCATAGATCCATACCTAAGGGTTTGTTTTGCAGATCAACAATAAGTTTGTTTTATATCAGATCTTGTTTTCAGTAAGGCTTCATCGTCAGTCAAAGCAGAAGATAGGCTTGAAGGGCCTTTAAACTTCAATGCCTGGAAGGCTAGGGTTTTTAATATCGTAGAAGAAGGTGACTTGGATGAGCTGGTTACCAGGGTGATGGAAGAACCTACTTCAAATCGAAGAACAACATATAAAAAGAGGCAGGCCAAAGCCAAGAGGGTCTTTTTTGACTCAGTTAAAGACAACTTGATGCCTCTTATTGCTCATCTAAGGACAACTAAGGAATGCTTTGATGCCCTAGCAAATCTATATGAAAAGAAGGCCCCAACTCAGAAGAGGATTTTGAAGAAACAACTACGTAAATTAAAGATGGGAAAGGATGAAACTATCTCTGCCTTCTTTTCCAAAATTGCCCAAACAAGAGATCAACTTGCAGCAATTGGAGTTGCAGTGGATCATGATGACCTTGTACAAATAACAGTAGATGGTCTCCTTGACTCATGGGAGACATTTCTCTCATCAGTCAATGGAAGAGAAGTTCAACCCAACTTCGAGAGATTATGGCATGATTGCCTGGAAGAAGAGGGTAGACTTAAAAGCAGAAATGAACCCTGAACGGTGAAAGACCGTGCTCTTTCAGTCAAAGCCAAGAAATGGAAGAAGTTTCCTTAGCACAAAGGCAGAGGTAAGAAACCCCAAGGTAATCACTCTCACTTTCACTCTCATTTATCTAAAGTAAGATGCTTTAACTGTAAAGGCTAGGTCATTATGCAAAAGACTGCAGGAACCCTCCTTCACAGCAGAAACGGAAAGGCAGGTTCCATGCTTCAGTTGCCACTGAGGAAGAAGAGCCTTAAAGACGGAGAACTAGAGCTCCTACTAAAGAACAAGAACAATGCAGAGAAAGTTATCTTGTTTCAGCTCTCTCCGGTATTGTCACCAAATCGGAAGAAGTTTGGTTAGTGGACAACGGGGCCTTTAAGCACTTGACAGACTTCAAACAAAACCTTGTGAACTATCGAGATAAGAAGTTCAATGTGAAGGTAGAATTGGGTGATGATGGAACCTATGCCATCAAAGGATTTGGATCAACATCCTTTCAGCTTCAGTCAGGTAATGTATTTCATATTGAAGAAATTCTTTATGTTCATGGATTAAAGAAAAATCTTATCTCAGTTGCAGTTCTAGAAAGTAAAGGGTACTCAATAGCCTTCTCCAAAGGAAAGGCTCTTATGTGGCCCTCAAATGGAAGTATGAGCTCAGCCACGACAATCAGAGCTCAAGAAGGTGGACTTTACAAAGTCACTGGTGTTGGGGTCCTATAATCATAGGTAACTTGATTCTTTAGCTGTTTATTTGGCGTTGCTCCCGTGATAAAGACATTTGGCTTGCTGGGCTCGGTTGATTCCATTCCCCCCTTCATCCATTTCGCCCAATCCTTTATCACCCTATCACACCCTTCATTCCCTCGCCCTTCATTTCTTCACCCCTCCACCAATTTTCGTCCCTACAGGCATAAACAAACTTAAGAGAAAAAAGATTAGGTTAATAATAAATGGTTAGTGACATTTTTTAATACTAATTAGCATAATAATGTTAATTTAATTGAGTTAGTGTAGTTAGATTAATAAAACTAGGTTAGGCTTGTTAATAATAAATTAATAATTAGTAATTAGGTTAGTTTGATTAAGTTAGCAATTAGGTTAGTGTATTAGAATGAAACATTAATTAGAAATTAAATAAAACATTTGAATTAAAAAACAATTAAAAAATAAAATATTAAAAACATATAAAAATACATATAACAAACAAAAACCATATAAAAAATAATAAAACATATAAATTAAAAAACAATTTTAAAATAACACAAATAAAACAAAACTTAAAAATTAAAACAAAAATAAAATACATAAAACCAAACTAAAAAAGATTAAAACATTATAAATAAAATAAAAAGCGAAATATTATAAAACAGAAAAACAAAACACGTAAAAATAAATAATTAAAAACTAATAAACAAAAAACATAAACTAAATAAAACGTGTAAAACATTAATAAAAAAAATGTTAAATAAAAATAAAACAAACTTTAATAAAATTAAAAACAAATAATAAGAACAAAAAGCAAAGCGCACTATGCACACATCCCAAAAATAAAATAAATCAACGTCGATAATTTACGCGGACCTCCCCGACCATCCTAACTTTAACAAGGGGGGGGGTTCGAGTAAGTGGTTTACCAAAGGACACATGTCACCATATGGTGAACTTGGACCCTCCCCCTAATACCACTTACCACCCCAGGGGGGGTTTGAAAACCACTTTCCCCCCTCCAAAACTGCCTTCCCCAAAATAACAAAAAAAACCATTTTCGCCAGTTTCGACCACCTGTTTTCCGAGAGCGGTTCTGGGCAAACGGGAAGGAATTTTGAAAAACCGAGAGAGGTTTTCTCTGTAACAGGATGAAGAACAAAAACCTCTGTCAGTTTTGCACATTTGTCAGTAGTTGGGAGAATCAAACCCATCTCTGAGCACCATTTTTCAGGTTTTCAGTTTTCCCGATTTTGTCATGTTTTTGCGGGAGCTGTTTCGGAGAGCTGGTGATGAATTTGAAAAAACCGAAAGAGGTTTTTGTTCAGCACAGGCTCATCTACAAAAACCTCCCCCCGTTTTTACACATACATCTCATATTGGGAGAAATGAAGACTTCATGGGACCCTATTTTTCAGAAATTCAAGACGCAGAAAGTCAAAGGACAGATGGGAAAGAGAGCGGATTCAAAGGCATAGATCACCCACAGATCCCATCAAAACAACGTTGTATCTTTGAATGAATCTCAATGATCTCTATATCTTTGTAATCCGAAATCAAATTGGTTTAGATTTTCCTAATTTCATTCCTGCTCATTAATGACAGGATCATTGTAAATAATTTATAAATACTTCTAAATTCGAAGTATCAGGGGTTGATCAGTGGGGAACCTGTTGAAGGAATATTTTTCCATTATTGTAATGAGCTCATAGAGCCTCCTTTCAAAACTGCAGTAATACAAGATCACTTGTTTCAGGATTGATGTGCCATAGCTATGTGGTGAAGTGATCCTTCTGTAATTTGTATTCTCTGTTTCCATATGTTCTTCTTTTCTAATTATCTCACAAGAGGTTAAAGAATAAAATTTGTTGAAAGATACACTCTGATTCTGATTGTGGATAATGTGAATGTTTTCTTTTGATATTTAGTGGCAAAATTCTTAATTGCTCTGTTGCTCAATTGATCCTATCTCTTTTCTCATATTTCATTTCATTCAAATTTACCAGATTCATTAGTATGTCTACCTTGCCTTGTTTCGCTTTAGCTTGATACGTCTGCAAATTGGTCACCTTGGCCTCTTTGACTCCATTACCCGATGGCCTTCCCTTGTTGTTCCAACCAAAGATTTCAAAAACCCAACCTTGTACTCTTATAACTAGCCTAAAATTCCCAACAAACAAAGCTATATTAGAGAGAGATAGCCCTCTCAGAGTCTTGGAGGGCTAGATCCAGGACTCCAAGTGGTTTGATGTTACCTTAGTGATTTCCTCCTCAGCCTTGGGCAAATTACAGAGCGCTAACATAATGACAACCATACTGGGGAACCTTCCTCAGAAAAGCATATCAAGTTCAAGATCTGATTACTGATGGTGGACAATGATTAGACATAAGAAGGTTGAATCATCCGCCTGGCAACTCCAATCAACTCCAGATTAGTTCCAATTCAAAGACTCCACTGGAGGAAGAACCTGAAACATGACAAGATAATCTGAAATGATCAGGTATGCAAGTTGGAATTGTATCCAAGATGTAATTGGTTTTATTTTTAATTATTTCCTCTCTTTTTATGAACCTGGCCAAGACCATATTGTTGAAACTCATGTTGATCAAATTCAACCTGAGGAACCTCAAGAGATCAAGCCTAGTTTTACAGCCCTTGTACATACTCCTACACCCAAAAATATTCCAGATAGATACAAGCCTCTTATCTTACCCCCTATACTCCATGATTTCCCTGCCAATTATTACAAACATCTTCCCAGATTTGATGGAGAACATGGTAATATCACCTCTGAAAAACACATACAAGGTTTTGAAAATTATCTTGACCTTTTTGAGGTTGAGGAAGATGATGTCTGCATTAGGCTTTTTGCTTTATCTTTGCAAGGTAGAGCTAAGGAATGGTTCAAAAGTTTGTCAGCTGCAAGCATTGCCAATTTTCATCAGTTTGTAGAAGTCTTCCTTAGTAAATGGGAGATCAAGAGAAATATTTTTCTCATTTTAGAAGAATGTGATCATCTTAAAAGACAGCCAGGAGAAACAGTGCAGAAATTTTCAGCGAAATTCAATCAAGTTTACAATTCCATGCCTGTTGATATAAGACTACCTCCTGGTTTAGCTCTTTTACACTACCCAAATGCCTTTGATCCGAAGATGGCATTTCAACTAAGAGAAAGGAACACTACTACACTCAAGGAGATGCAAGATAGTGCAATTAGTGTGGAAGCAAATTTGCTGATCAAAAGGTCAAAGATCAAGGTAGAAGAAAGGGAGAAAATAGCAAAGGAGCAGCTGAAATCTTCAGAAGCTAAACTGGACATTCTGGCCATCACAATGAAAGAAATGATGCAGAAAGTCATCATGGGAAATGAACTTGTTGTTCAAGGGCATCATGTTCCATTGGTTACAAAGAAAGAAAGGGTCACTGTTCCTAAACACTTTGAAGCTCACCCTTGGTATCATGGATTGTAAAATGATTATTTCATGTATTCAATTCACAACATAGTCAAAGATGAAACTCCCACTCAGCTTGTAGAAGAGCAATCAGCGGATATGATGTGTATGTTTGATGACTTTTCCTTCATGGACGATCTACCCAAGTATGATAACTATGATGAGGATTACACCAAGGTGAACTCTTCAAATCAATCAGGAACATGTTGGGAGGAGGAGGATCAGTTGCAACTCAAATATGACAATCAACCTTTGCACAACAATCATGACAACAAGGAGGAAAATGCAACAAATCTCAGAGTAAGTGAAAGATCTATGCCTCTATGTTTCTCTTCATTTCAAATTCTGAGAGAAAATTATAAACAAGTTGTCGATAGTAAAGATGAAGAATGTTCTGATCACTCAGTTGAAGATGTCATTGATGATATGGAAGCTGTTCTAGACCCATAATTGCAGCCCTTGAGCTACATTGATTTTCAAATTCCAGATGAAAGCTTAGAGCCTGAAACAGAATATGAGTTAATCCAAAATAACTCTGTACCATTAAGCTTTAATTCATTTCAGTTTTTGAAGAAATTTTTTAATCATGTCATGGATGATAAACACATAGAAGATTAGGAACTTTCATTGGAACCAATGCAACAAACATCTCAGTTCCTACAAGACCCAATAGCTGATATGTTGGATGACTTGTGTTGTAAAAGTTATGGTTCATTTGCCAACTATGAACTTAAAAGAGGTTATGATATAGACATGATTAGGCAGTCTCTTTCATGGTCTGTTTCAGCGAGAGGCTCATTTCAAAGTTCAGCAGAAAATTTGCAGCCATATCAGGAATTGTATAACGATGTAAAAAGCATATGTGTCATACCCTCTGTTACCAACATCGCGATAATATCGCGCTATTGGCGATATTATCGGCAAAATCAACCTCGGCGATAATATCGGGGAAAATAGCGCTATATTTTGGAGGTTTTGAAAATATCGCGATAATATCGTGTAGATGGCGCGATATTATCGCACTATGATTGAAAATATCTTTTGCACGCGGACAGGCCGGAAATAAAGCCCGATTTTCACCTTTTTTTTGTCATTTTGCAAGTGAAGTGTGGGGTTTGGAGAGCAAAGGAGAAAAGGGTGAGTTTGCCTTTAGCCAAAAACGAGGAGGAGCGAGATTTTGAGCACTATAACCGGTTTATTGTGAAGTTGGGATTGATTTCTCTCAAGCAAGGGCACATTTGCAGGTATGGGCAACAGTTTGTACCATTTATTATTATTTTTTTTTTAATATTTGCTATGTATCCTTCATCTTGGTAGTTAGGGACTGTTGTTTTTAGCTGCCATAAAATTATTTTGGAGTGTGGATTGATTTCCAATTGTTTTTTTTATTTTCTTGCAAATTTATGATAGGTTTTTTTTAATTTTTTTAATTTATCAGTTTTCAACTTTTCCCCCATTTTGAACATTTGTATTTAGTAATTTACTATTGTAGCTTACAGTTAAATGGTGATTTTAATTTTTTTCCACTATTTTTGTGCCTTAGGTTTGATCACTTGAAGATTGAAAATGCCGAGAAAATTGGATGCTATGTGGGAATATGGTGATCCCGAGGGGGGTTTTAATCGACAAACTTTGT
>ML826093.1:0-21927 GCA_009831015.1 Picea engelmannii | reverse complement strand
ATGAGTTCTCTTTTCATATTTATGTGGAAATGCATTTATTTGATGTTGTTGATGCTTTAGATATTTAAAAAATTGAAAAAAAATGAATATTTTTGTATTTTTTTCGTTCTTACGACATTTTCCGATATTTTCCCTGATATTGCCGATATTTTCGTTTTCGGACCCTCGGCGATATTTTGCCGTTGCCGATGTTGGTAACACTAGTCATACCCAATTATGACCATAAATTTGTTGAAAGTCAAGAAATAGGTCGTGTCTTTCCTGATCCCATAACAGACTACATGGAAGATTTTTTCAGCATAAAATATCAATCATTTTTTCAGCAGTGGCCATTACACTTTGCAGTTTTGACTCTGTGGACAAAAGCTCAAGTTTTCCTTTTGATTGTGCTAACAAGCAATCAAGAAATCCACTTGTTTCAACATCTACTTGACTGGCTTCACTGGCATTTTCGTATTATTTGATTTAGCATGATTTTCAGCAGTATAGGGTAGATAGAAGTTTGAATAAGCTCAGTCATTTGAGCATCTTTTTCAGCAGTGTGCAAATAAGCTCAACTCTTTGAGCATTCCTTTCAGCAATTTTTTCAGTTTCAGTTTGCAATACGTTTCCAGTTCAGTGTGCATTTCAAGTTCAGATTTCAGTATGATTTGGTATCAGTTGAATATCAGAACAAGTTACAGGTTTTGGGATCAACCCAATGGATAAAGCACTGGTCTGCATGTTCAGAGTTCAGTGGTTCTTGTCAGCTCCTGAAAAGAGTTATCATCCC
This sequence comes from Picea engelmannii, assembly GCA_009831015.1. Classification (NCBI taxonomy): domain Eukaryota; kingdom Viridiplantae; phylum Streptophyta; class Pinopsida; order Pinales; family Pinaceae; genus Picea; species Picea engelmannii. The sequence continues at coordinate 21,155 of ML826093.1, read as the reverse complement.
CAGGTGGAGCTTATGTTGGGGTCCTATAATCATAGGTAACTTGATTCTTTAGCTGTTTATTTGGCGTTTCTCCCGTGATAAAGACATTTGGCTTGTTGGGCTCGGTTGATTCCATTTCGCCTGATCCTTCATCACCCTATCACACCCTTCATTCCCTCGCCCTTCATTTCTTCACCCCTCCACCAATTTTCGTCCCTACAGACATAAACAAACTTAGGATAAAAAAGATTAGGTTAATAATAAATGGTTAGTGGCATTTTTTTAATACTAATTAGCATAATAATGTTAATTTAATTAAGTTAGTGTAGTTAGATTAATAAAACTAGGCTAGGCTTGTTAATAATAAATTAATAATTAGTAATTAGGTTAGTTTGATTAAGTTAGCAATTAGGTTAGTGTATTAGAATGAAACATTAATTAGAAATTAAATAAAACATGTGAATTAAAAAACAATTAAAAAATAAAATATTAAAAACATATAAAAATACATATAACAATCAAAAACCATATAAAAAATAATAAAACATATAAATTAAAAAACAATTTAAAAATAACACAAATAAAACAAAACTTAAAAATTAAAACAAAAATAAAATACATAAAACCAAACTAAAAAAGATTAAAACATTATAAATAAAATAAAAAGCGAAATATTATAAAACGGAAAAACAAAACACGTAAAAATAAATAATTAAAAACTAATAAACAAAAAACATAAACTAAATAAAAGCGCGTAAAACATTAATAAAAAAAATGTTAAATAAAAATAAAACAAACTTTAATTAAATTAAAAACAAATAATAAATAAAAACAAAAAGCAAAGCGCACTATGCACACATCCCAAAAATAAAATAAATCAATGTCGATAATTTACTCGGACCCCCTCGACCATCCTAACTTTAACAGGGGGGGGGGTTTGAGTAAGTGGTTTACCAAAGGACACATGTCACCATATGGTGAACTCGGACCCCCCTAATACCACTTACCACCCCAGGGGGGGTTCGAAAACCACTTTCCCCCTCCAAAACCGCCTTCCCCAAAATAACAAAAAAAACCATTTTCGCCAGTTTCGACCACCTGTTTTCCGAGAGCGATTCCGGGCAAACGGGAAGGAATTTTGAAAAACCGAGAGGGTTTTTTCTCTGTAACGGGTTGAAGAACAAAAACCTCTCTCAGGTTTTGCACAGGTGTCAACAGTTGGGAGAATCAAAGCCATCTCTGAGCACCATTTTTCAGGTTTTCAGTTTTCCCGATTTTGTCATGTTTTTGCGGGAGCTGTTTTGAAGAGCTGGAGATGAATTTGAAAAAACCGAAAGAGGTTTTTGTTCAGCACAGGCTCATCTACAAAACCCTCCCCCCGTTTTTACACATACATCTCATATTGGGAGAAATGAAGACTTCACGGGACCCTATTTTTCAGAAATTCAAGAGGCAGAAAGTCAAAGGACAGATGGGAAAGAGAGCGGATTCAAAGGCACAGATCACCCACAGATCCCATCAAAACAACACCAGATCTTTGAATGAATCTCAATGATCTCTATATCTTTGTAATCTGAAATTGAATTGGTTTAGATTTTCCTAATTTCAATCCTGCTCATTAATGACAGGATCATTGTATATAATTTATAAATACTTCTAAATTTGAAGTATCGGGGGTTGATAAGTGGGGAACCTGTTGAAGGAATATTTTTCCATTATTGTAATGAGCTCATAGAGCCTCCTTCTTTCAAAACTGCAGTAATACAAGATCAGTTGTTTCAGGATTCATGTGCCATAGCTATGTGGTGAAGTGCTTGTTTTGTAATTTGTATTCTTTGTTTCCATATTTTTTTCTTTTCTAATTATCTCACAGGAGGTTAAAGAACAAAATTTGTTGAAAGATACACTCTGATTCTGACTGTGGATAATGTGAATGTTTTCTTCTGATATTTAGTGGCAGAATTCTTAATTGCTTTGTTGCTCAATTGATCCTGTCTCTTTTCTCGTATTTCATTTCATTCAAATTTACCAGATCCAATAGTATGTCTACCTTTCCCTGTTTCGCTTCAGCTTGATACTTCTGCAAATTGGTCACCTTGGCCTTTTTGACTCCATTACGCAATGGCCTTCCCTTGTTGTTCCAACCAAACATTTCAAAAACCTAACCCTATACTCTTATAACTAGCCTAAAATTCCTAGCAAACAAAACTATATCAGACAGAGAGAGCCCTCTCTGAGTCTTGGAGGGCTAGATCCAGGACTCCAAGTGGTTAAATGTTACCTCAGTGATTTCCTTCTCAGCCTTGGGCAAATTACAAAGCGCTAACAACTAATCAAGTTATTCAGGCATTAGCTCATGAGATGATCAACCCCTGCAAACTATGGCACAAAAGGTTTGGACATCTCAACTATAATTCTCTCCCAGGTTTGCAAAAGATGGTAACAAGTATGCCAATTTTTCCTTTTGAGCATGATAGTATTTGTAGAGGCTGTGCTCTTGGTAAAAATACAAAGAAAGCTTATCCTCACAGTAATAGAAAAACTAATGGTATCTTAGATCTTATTCATTCTGGCCTTTCTGGACCTATGACTACTTCGTCCATGAATGGTTGTCTTTATTATATCATTTTTATTGATGATTGTTCTCGTAAAACTTGGATTTATTTTTTGAAAACTAAAGATGAATCTTTCAGTAAATTTCAGGATTTTAAGAATCTTGTTGAGAATCAAACAGGTAGACATATCGAATCTATGTACCAGGGAAAAAGTACATAGAGGTCAGTAGAGATATGACCTTCCATGAGGAAGCTTCCTTTCATCGTTCCAGAGAACTTCCATGTGATACAGAGGAGCATGAAGCTCCATCTCCAAAACCTTCAGATTCACCACTTTCAGATGAACAGAGGGAGGAAGCCAGAGAGCCTTTAGTGGATCCCATAAGGGATTTTGTTGAGTTTCCCCTAGAGAAACCTCCTGTCAAAAGGAAGCCAACATGGTGCCGTGAAATTTTAAAAGAAGCAAAAAAGCATGCAACACCTAAAGGTACTTTAAGAGAAAGCAAGAAACCAGATAAATTCTTAGGTTTGATAGATGAGTTGAATTTTGTGATTGACTTAGAACCTTTCACTTTTGATGAGGCTGCCATGATAGAAGAATACAAGTCAATATTGAAGAATGATGTATGGGAAGTGGTCCCAAGACCTCAAGGCAAATCAATGGTAACATCTAAATGGATTTACAAAATAAAACATGTAGCAGATGGCAGTGTTGAAAAATTCAAAGCTAGATTTGTGGCTTGTGGCTTCTCTCAGAAAGAAGGAATTGATTATGACGAGATTTTTGCTCCTGTTGCCAAGTATACCTCTATCAGAATCATTATCTCTCTTGCTTCAGTTTTTAATTGGAAACTTCACCAAATGGATGTTAAGACTGTCTTTCTTAGTGGTGAAGTTGAGCAAGAGGTTTATATTGAGCAACCTGAGGGTTTCGTGATACATGAGAAAGAATCCCATGTCTGCAAACTCAAGAAAGCCTTGTATAGATTGAAACAAGCTCCGAGAACTTGGTATGGAAGAATTGACGGCTTTCTTCAGGATCTTGGGTTCTCCAAGAGTATAGTAGATCCTAATCTTTATATAAAGATTGTGAAGAATCATCCTGTTATCTTGGTTTTATATGTGGACGATTTGTTCCTTACTTGAGAGGAACATCTAATAGCTTAGACCGAGAGGGATTTATCGACAAAGCTTAGAGGTGTGGCATAAACCTGGTGAGATCTTTCTCTCACAAAGCAGGTATGTAGTTGATGTGCTTCGCAGATTTGGGATGCTGGACTGTAAGTCCATAACCACACCTATGATTTGTAACCTGAAGAAGTTACATGATCAAGCTACAAGTTCAGATCTAGAAGACCCTACCGTATATCGTCAGATTATTGGGTCCTTGATGTATCTAGTACATACCCGACTAGACATTTGTTACGCTGTAAATGCCCTCAGTCAGTTCATGTGTGAACCGAAACACATTCATATGGTTGCTGCTAAGCATATTCTCAGATATGTCCAAGGGACTATAGCCTATGGGCTCAGATAGACTTCCAGTGGAGGTGTAATGCTTCATGGCTATACAGATTCAGATTGGATGGGAAGTACAGTGGACCGAAAGAGCATTTCTAGATATTGTTTCAGTTTGGGTTCAACTATTATCTCCTAGTCCAACAGGAAGCATGGCTCCATAGCCCAAAGCATTGTAGAGGCAGAATACATTGCTGCAAGTGCGACAGTAGAGAAGTAGTGTGGCTCAGAAAGCTACTCTTAGATTTGTTCAGTGCTGAGCTGGATCCCACAGTAATTCACTTTGATAACCAGAGCTGTATAAAGCTCTCCGAGAATCCTGTGTTTCATGACAGATCGAAACACATTGAGATGATATATCATTATGTTCGGGACATGGTGCAGAAGAACATTCTAAGTATTCAGTATGTTCCAATGGCGAAACAAACTGCAGATATTTTGACCAAGCCTTTGTCATTGACAAAGTTTGTGTACTTTCGAGACAAGCTTGGTGTTACTGAGAATGCCTCTCTTGCTGAGAGGGAGTGTTAAAATTAAGCAGTTGCAAGAGCCATTCTTCGGGAGGATGGCAAATACCCTAATTGAGATCTAAGGCTCCCAGTACACTCCTGGGGTTTTTGGTCTGGGACCAAGCAGTTAGAGCCATGGAAAAAGACCCTAGTGAGGGCCCCTAGTATATTGCTGGGGTTCTTGGTCAAGGACCAAGTAGTTTGATGATATAAGTCCCTAGATGTGTTCTAGGGCCCTTGGATGTGGTCCAGGGAATCCTTGCTCAGTAGTTGGATTGATCCTTGGTTGTTTACCTTGGTGGATAAGAAGTGGTGATATAGGCCCCCCAGACACGTTCTGGGGTATCTTGGTTTGGGACCAGGCAATTTCTTGGTTAAGTACCAAGCAGAGATGATGTGTGATCTTCTTCTCTCCCGGGATGGTCCATGAGACCTAGGAGTAGTTAAGAAGAAGGACATGATCACATCATTGACCTTCCTCTTATGCTGGGATGATAAAAGCTTATAAGTTATCATGAGACTTATGTGGACATTTTTCCATTGAAGAAGAACCCCCCTTTGTCTTTGTCTTGTTATTGATTGCATCCCCTTGCTTGATCCACGTCCTTCTTAATGTTTATGTGGTGTTTGTCTTTACTAGCCACCTTGACTTGTTGACTTTCTAATTAATATTTTATGATTAAAATATTAATTATTTAATTTGTTTAATTGTTGGGTTTTAATCTAACCCTAAAATTAGGGCTATTTTGTAAACCCTAACTCACCCACCTAAACTATAAATAAGAGACCTCTCCCCTCACTCTCTCTCATCATTCTTCCTCCAAACTTTCACTTGGTCTGATTTTTGCTGCAGCCCCTCCTTGTTTCAATTTGATATAGTGGTGTGGCCTCCTTGGTTCTGTTCTCCTTGTTGGTGTAGTGGTGCGGCCTCCTTAGATACTTGGTGCGGCTCTCTCCTTGGTCCATTTCTCTTGTTGGTATAGGGTGTGGCCCTCTCTTGGTTGGTTTCTCTTGCTGATAGAAGGTGCGGATCTCTCCTGGTTGATCCATGACCATTATAGCTTTTTCTGAGCATACAGAAAAGAGGACAATAGCAAGCACATCAGGTAAATCTGTTCTTTGTTTTTTTTTGTTAAGGTAATGTTCAGATCTGTTCTTTGTTTTTGCTAATGCAATGTTCAGATCTGTTCTTTGTTTTTTTGTTGAAGTAATGTTCAGATCCATTGTATTATTTCTGTTAGTGGTTTCCATCAGAATTTGTGAATATATTGCTGATCCAAAACTACAGTAGTAAAGAAAAGTAAAAGGATATTTCTGTTTCTAATTTACCCTTAAATTTCTAATAGTACTGACTTTTCCTTTTAGTTTGTGTCACTTTTTGCACCCTGCTCTCCTACTTGGCTATTCTGACTGGCTGTATTTCATAGTTCTCTTGACAAAGCGTGGTCTCTAGTAGACATTAATATAAACTTCTTTTTAAATTTTAATTTGTGCTAAACCATATGATTTTGCACAAAGTTCTGGAGATGAGTTTTTTCTATGTATTTGAAAGCATGGATCTATTTGCTACCTAAATGCTTTGTCTTATTATGAATTATAGTATTATACAATGGATTATTTCTAAAAACTGACAATCAAATGCAGCACGGAGTGCAAGCATATATATGAAAAGAAGGCAGTCATGGATCACATTAGGGTGCTTGCAAAAAAGCGTGGTTGCAAATGTGCTGCTGCAGGTAATACTGCATTGATTAATTTTTGTTTTGATTAGCAGTTTCTATGACTCTTTCTTTGATTGTCCATACATTTGTCTCATTGGTTCTTTTTTTTTTGTTTTGTTTTCAGGTTGTCCGAAAATGCTTACAGCTGACAAATTGATTTGTGATCCTTTACTAAGGATAGAAATTGATGAATTACGTTTGCGAGGAAACCGTTCTACACAAGCTCAAATAGTAGCAGATTGCACTGAGATTGATGAGGATTGATGGCTTAATATTGAAAATTATAGATTCCTAGCGCACATCCTTCACCAAGTCCATCCAAAGCAAGCAATTTTATCAAGGCATAACATCTTTCACTTCATATACTGTAGGTATGTTTGATACCCGGGAGTAATACTCTGGAGAATATGCCTTATTTCTCATTTTGTAAGAAAATTTGTATTTTAATATTTCTATACCACAGGGGTACAATACATTTAATTAGAAACAGTTGCATGCTCTTTAGACCCTGGCATACTTTAATAAGGAAGTTGGAAGCATCAAGTCCAGGGTAACTTTTGTTATTCTGTTATAGAAAAAATTTCCTTTTATATCTCATCACCTTGTACCTGAATTGTTTAGTCAGTTCTGCTATCTGACGCTGTTCATGCTATAGTTTTGGCAATGCACCTTTTTTTTCAAGGCAGTGGCTACAAGATGATTGTTCGTATAAGCTTAATGTCAATGGAGAAAAGTATAGAAAAGAAACATAGGAGAGTGAAAATTAGTTACTAACTGATAACTAAATGAGATTTATCACCAATTTACATTGGAATGTCTCTACATTTATGGTAAAAAGTTCATTAGCAGAGTAGTAGTGTCTATCCTTTTATAGTATTTATTATTCTGCATGTTGAGAACTTATTTTTTTGATCTAAGTAGTTTGTGCAAATTTTAGTTGTTTTTTTTTAGGATAGACACTTAAGAGTTACTTAAGATCAACAATGGTCTAATGTGTTTTTAGGTAAAGTGTGTTTCTTTAGTGTGCTTTTGTAACTAGCTAATCCGACAATCATGATTAGGTTCTAGACATAAAGTGATCTGGCGGTTCATCTTTTTATCGATATTAATAACACCTGATCCGTGGTTTAACACCTTATTGGTCCATGATCTCTATTTAAAGAGCATGGACGGTCATTTGCTGATGATTAATTGTTGAGAGATGTTCATGTAATCTTTGTTTTTGCATTGATATATTGCTTCAAGTGGCCGTGTTATTTGGGACCATAGATTGTTTTCCTCTTTGAGTGTTTTGACCATATAAACACCGGTGTATTGCATTTTGATATGTGTGAGCGGTTGCCTTAAAGTGTTCAATCATCAATGTAACACACCTGACCCCCTAGTTCTCATTGACGCTGATGGGGTGTCAAAATTTTGTTTTTTCCAACTACTTCATTTCTCCAATTAGACCTCGTAGATTTATTCTTCTCATCGAGAGATTTCCAACGACTGTAACCATGCTCAATTCCGAGCTTTGCATCAAAAGTTACAGCCTTCCAAAGTTTCTAGACTATCTTCCATCCATTCCACCTCAGCACCATGTGGCATCCATTTGGCTCCCTGGGACACGTGCCACCTAATGTGGCACTGATGTAGCATTGATGTGGCAGCTGCCACCTGTCTCCACGATCCTCGTTCGATTGGCCCTCTAGATCAACGACTTCGATCTATTCGGAGCCCTTCTATACCATCAGAGTCATTCATTGGAGTGTGTCCACTCTAGGCTTCCCCGCACACTCCAATGGCCTCAATTCGACGACCTCCACCACCGACAGATTGGATGGTCTGGGCGATCTGGTAATCTATGACTCTTATTGCATTGGGATCCTTAACTTGCACGACAATTAACGACCTTCCCCATTCTCTTCACACTCGTGTTAGTGGATCCCATGACAGATTGATAACTGTCGTGCATCGTGGCCACTCTCCGATCGACGACCTAGATCATTCCTCGGAGTATTCCTATGGGAGTACTCCCTCCTTCAGAACCACAACCCACTCCGACCAGCCCCCTTCGATGAATGGTTGAGATCCATCGTCGACAGATTTGAGTGCTAGGATTTAGCTAGTTGTCCCAAGGAATAGCATAGACAGGGGCCACACTTGGTCCTTTCCACGAATTACGGGCTTCCACATGTCCCCCTTTGGACAAGCTGGCACCCCCCGCCATCATGATGTCACTTCCCTCCTAGCCTCACTTACACAGAATCCTACGTGGCATCCAAGTTGGCACCCAGGACATGTGGCCCTACCCAACAATGCCACCTAGCTTGACATGAGGCACTCATGCCACGTCACCTTTCCCTCCTCAAAGTGCCAAAACACCTTGCCACGTGGCACAATTACCACCTGACATGTGGACCCTCCAGATGGACTGATGTGGCGTACATGTCATTGTTGATTATTGGCACGTCCTTCTAGGTGTTGACATCTGTCCTCTGTGCATTAGATGGGGGACGTCATCCTTGTTAGTATGATGTCACCTTCCTCATGGCCTTGCCTAGGCGAGACCCACAAGATCGATGGCTAAGGTTGCTCTCCCTGCTCACCAATCAACGACCACAATCACTCCTCGGAACCTTCCTGTCGGAGTACCTTAACCAAGGCTACTCCGATGACCCTACCACGATCGACGACTTAGATCATTTGATGCCCATCCCGATGGATCCAATGGTCCCGATTGATCCTTGGGGCCCTTCCATTGTAGTGGCTCAACTCCTGGTCTCCGAGACTATTCGGACCACAGGCTCCAACGATACTTCAACGATTAACGAACACAATCATTTAGATCTTCCCTTCGATGGATCTGAGGGTTGGCAGCATCCTGGATCCTCGACAAGTCCTCATACATGAGGACCCTGATCAACGACTAGGATCTCCTAGGTCTGCCTTTGATGAATTCAACGGTCGACAATGACCTTGATCCTTAGCAAGCCCTCGAGCATGAGGGATCCCGATCAACGACCATGATTGATTCACTGTGCTGATTTGATGGCTGAGATTCTTTCTGAGGCAAAGCATATGTTTTCTTAGGTTTAGCAGTTCGCTTCAGGACTTAGCCAAATCCAGGACTTCATTAAGTAAAATCTAAGGCTTTCCAGGCCTTCAAGATGATCTGCAATTCTTCTCTATTGACTAAGGCTTTCCCTCATTGCCGTGTAAATAGAGAATCACACCCTTTGCACTGTCCATACTCGGACAAGGGCATTTCCAACTCGCGCTGGCTAAGCTATGCCCAGGTTCCAGCTAAGCATATGAACAAAATATATAAAGAACACCAACAACATACACTCAAGTATAAATTTTCTCTGATATCATTTTCATTCCTTTAAATGTGCTTCCCATGTACATTAATTATACAAAATAGCTACAAGATACACATGCATCATATTTAGAAAAACCATAACATAAATGTATAATTCCAACAATAACTACCCATGGTAGAAATTACATAATTACAATTCCCGTGCAAATCTACAACAGATGTATTTAAGCATATTAAGAACAACAAATACCCATAACAAGAATACATAAAACAATTGCACAGTAATTTTAGCAAATACATAGTGGACACTTATCTGGTATAAATATGCCACCAACTGCTTGCATACCTCCGACTTTCCTCCCAGCCTTAGACTCTGCTTCTCATAAGTTCAACATCAGGTCACCCCCTAGTTGGGGTTTAAGCTCCACTTGGGCAAGGAATTCCTAACCAGGCAAGGCCTCTTAGCAACAACCAAACTCAAACTCAGGTGCCAACTTTACAACAACTTACAGTCTTTCATTCCCCACATGCCTGTCCCACCCAGAAAAGTGTGCCCCTCCTTTGCTCAACAGTCCTTCGACTGCCCCACTTCCCTTTCGGGGATTTTTAGCTACAGGGCGGACATGAAGTCTGAGAGCTCTATAGTTGCAGCTCGACACCTTGGGGAAACAATTCCCAACAGTTCTCTCACCTAGAGAGAATGCTTATGGTCCTGAAAACCCACTTCTTCAACAACTTACGGGCCTGACAACCTGCTTCTTCAGCACACAGGCCTGACAACTTGCCTCTTCAACCCATACCACCAAGGATTTACATGGTACTTTCAACTCCATAGCTCCACTCTCAGTGATGGTCCTCCCCCTTTAGAGCGAATGACCAACAAAAGAAAGGTTGGAGAGAATGATAGCCAAGATGGGAAATTACATTAAGTTTTCCCAATATATTTGCATGTTCATGAAATGACACTAGTCACCTCATAAACCCCCTTTGAACCCACTTGGTGACTTGTTCCCATCCTTTAAGAACTTAGGATAAATATATGTATTCCGTAAATGATCTTTTAGGAAATATTATTAAAATATTCCCTTGGCTTAAGCCCCCTAGGATTAGCCCCTCTTCCTAGACTCTTAGCCCCCCTTTCCTTTTCTAGTGGATTTTATCCCCCCCTACTCTTTTGTTTGGTCGGTCTGCAACAATGATGTTATTTTATTAATATCTGAGGGTGATTACATAATACACAGGATAGGCCCACAAGCCTTTTTAACATTTGGCTCACCAGCCTAATAACAACACATGCACTCTGGCCTCAAAGTACATATACAAAGGCACTCTGGCCCCAAAATATCATGGCTCACCAACCTATATGTACAATTACAACTGGGGTCAACCTAGGGTATTACATTCAACCTATGTGGATATACCTCGTTTTTGATCATGGTATCAGAGCAATTTAGTCATCTAAACTATCGCTCATTGCAATAACTATGTAAACACAATATGGTGACTAGTTTTCCTCTAATTTCTCGCAGAGATGGTGTCTATGTTCTCGATAAACATTATTGGGACAATTTTGACAACCGTGCCTCTTGGCAGACATTGACACTCTTGCAGTGTGTGCATAGTGATTTGTGTGGTTTGCTTTTTTCTGCTTCTTTCTTTGGGTTCGAGTATTTCTTAACCTTCATTGATGACTTCTTCTCTCACTTGGGTTTATTTCCTGAAACTCAAGAGTGAAGTTTTGACATGTTTTTGGCCTACAAGGCCCTTGTGGAAAAACAATCTGGACATCAACTTCAAAAGTTAAGAAAAGATAATGGCGGTGAATATGTTAATAAAAAATTTACAACTCATTGCATTACACTGGGCATTTAGATGCAACATATCGTTCCACACACCACAACAACATGGTAGGGAGAAATAATCACACATTAAAATAAACGACAAGTTGTATGATCCAATCGAAGAGATTAAGTTCTCATTGGGTGGAAGCCATTAATTGTGCCAATTACATAGTTAATTGCAATCCCACAAAGGCTTTAAAAGATATAACAAAGGAAAATGTTAAACCAGATGTAAGCCACTTTTGTATGTTTGGTAGTGAAGGTGGACTCACAGTCATGATAAGAAAATGAAAGCATTAAAACATAAGTGTGAGAAGTGCATTTTTGATCAATATTTTGAAGATGTAAAAGGTTATCGACTTGAATCTATTTCAAAATAAATTATTATTAGGAGAGATGCCAAGTTTGATGAAGGTCTCTTGGCTTGTGTGCTTAATTCGATGTTTGTGCCATCTTTGACGTGCGAGCCATCTTTGGTGAATGTTGTATCTCCTCTTCTCTCTTCTATTCCCAATTTTGCTTTCTTCTTCTAAAGATGATGAAAATGAGGATGAAAATCTAGCTTTGCTTGCTCACCCTCAAGTTGAGTCCTTTGAACTTGAACCTGCACTTGCACCACAACTTCCTAGATGGGTTCATACAACAAAAGTAGTGGATAATGGTCTTGTCGGTGACCTTTCAGATCGACGTTGTACACATTCACGGTTCTAGTGAGCCTCCTCTCTTTTGGTTCAAGTTTCAGAGACTCATGATCTAGAAACATTTGTATAATTTTTTGGCCATTCAAAATGGAATGTAACAATGAATGAGGAATATCATTCCTTAATGATGAATGATAATTGGGATCTTGTCCTTGTTTTGAAAGGAACAATACTCGTCATTTGTAAATGTGTGTTAGGACTAAGTATGTAGTAGACATAAGTGTTTATAGACACAAGGCTCGATTAGTTGCCAAAATATTTTTTCAAGTAGAAGGAATTGACTACATTGAAACCTTTTCCCTTGTAGCCAAAATAAATTCCATTTGCCTTGTTCTAGCCCTTGCAATGTCATACAAATGGGTGGTCCATTGGATGGATGTTAAATCTTCCTTCCTTTATAGGGATTTGCAAGAATACATTTACATGGAACAACCTCTTGGCTAAATTAATGACTCCAGTCTTGTTTATCGCCTTGAGGAGGGATAGGCTCTAATGGCTTCTTTCTTTTGCTATTGACACCTTTGTAAATTCTTTGATCCTATCTCAAGTTGTTTTTAAGGAGGGATGTTAGGATATTCAGACACTTGGGAACTAGTTAAGATCAACTTGGTCTAATGTGTCTTTATGTAAAGTGCATTTCTTTAATGTGCTTTTGTAACTAATTAATCTGATGGTGACAATTATGTTTTAGACATAAAGTGATATGACGATTGATTTTCTCATCGATATTAATGATAGTTGATTTGTGGCTTAACACCTGATTGGTCCATGATCTGTATTTAAATAGCATGGAGGGACATTTGATGATGATCGATTGTTGAGAGATGCTCATGTATTCTATTTTTTTTTTTTGCAATAATATATTGCCTCAAGTGGCCATGTTTGCTGGGGTTGTGGATTGTTTCCCTCTTTGAGAATTTTAACCATGTAAACAATGGTGTATTGATCTTTGATTTGTGTGCGAGTAGTTGCCTTAAGGTGTTTGACTTGTGTCGGTATACCCTGTTTTTTGAGCAGGTTTGACCCTATGTGAGCATTATTGGCATAATATGTTGTAGCAACTAATTTACATGCCAAAAATGGATTGCTGGTGGAGCCCCTAGATGCATTCAATGCCAGTTTTTGAGGGTTTTCTCACCAGAAAATCTTATAGTGGACCAACATGATTGAAGGACAACCTATTGTGAGGAGGAAATAATCCACCATTAGGGAAAAGGATGCCTTGCCATCAAAATATCTTTCACAGAATTATCAGATAAATAAAAATATGCTTGTAGGATATATGCATTTTGTAGGAACAAACAATTAGTTAAGGACATTTAATAGTTTGAAACTTTGATATAAATTATTTGGGACTATGTGTGCACTAGTGTGTGAGCTAAATCTGTTCTATGGATATATTCTGTTGGCTAATTCACGCCCCTGCAGAAAGGCATTTGGATGGTTGACCAACTTGCAGTTAATAATATGAATGTTAATGATTATTGTTCCTTTTACATGCATGGCGAACCCTGAGGATTATGGCTCAAAGCCAAATGAATTAGTTGATGGGATGAGAAAGGAAAAAGTTTCAGGTAGACAAAAAAAAATTGAATTAGGTAATGGGATCAAGGAACAAATTTGAGGAAATCAGAAAAAAATGAATTTTGGTAATACAAAGGATGATAAGGAGGAATTTCTAGACCACGATTTAAAGTCTGCTAACTATAGTGGTTGGTGAGAAAAAGTTGTGCTTGACATAAAAAATCCATAATTCCGGTGATTGTAGAGATGAAGGTTCATCAATGAATTGGATAGAAGAAGGGACATGATTGTTTGGAGAAATGGCACTAGAAGAATTAGCTTTGCGCTGTCACTTTGAATGGGGAAACATGCACGCATTTAAGAAACAATACAAGTTTTCGAAATAACACTTTCAAAATTCCAGGAAATAAGCCAAAACAATCACAATTAAGACAATAAAATGTATGCCCCCTACACGAGAGAGAGAGAGACCAATATTGCCAAAAAATACAAAAAAGGTAAGTAATTCAGGACACAACCAAAATTTTCTGTTATATATTATAGAATATTATATCTATAGTTTCTTAGGTCTAGTAAATGATTCCACCAAAAACTGCCTACAACTTTCAAAATTGCTTGTGCATACCGACAAAATACTTGCAAAAAACATAAAATCTCAAGGGGAAACAAACACAAGTTTTGGAAATAACACTTTCAAAATTCGAGGAAATAAAGCAAAACAATCACAACGAAGAAAATGAGTATATATGCCCCCCAACACAGATAGAGATTCAACAATATTGCAAAAAAACAAAAATGTAAGCAATTTGTTGTTGAGTACACAACCAAAATTTTCTTTTCTATATTATAGAATATTATATCCAAAGTTGATTAGATCAAGTAGATGAGGCCACAAATGTTTACCCATAAATATAGAATAGCTCAAGGACATAAGAGAATGGTGGTGCACATGAAATGTTATAGCAAAGGGACGACAACATGGTTTCTTTAGAAGTACAAAATGTGAGCTTCGAAATAGCAACGCTGTCATTTATTTTTGAGTTCTATATTTATTGTCTTCTTAGTTATTTCCTTAGTTTTGAAGATGTGGACCCTATCCACATCTCATGAAGAGTGAGTTTTAATGGTGGAATGTCATTTTCATACCAAAAAGTATAGAAACCTTTGTAAAACTTTTCAAACATTTCCATATATAGAAAACACATTTCATTGGTGTTTCATGTCAAATTTTATGTAACTAATTTTAGATCTGAAAATTACTTCCAAGTGACTCATACAGTAAACCCTAAGGCTGTTATCATTGAATAATTTTACATTGAAATTATGAGAGAAAATTACAGCAGCAGAAACATAAAGATCAGAGAGAAATTATCCATGCACATGAGACACAATTTTTTGTTCTATAAACTTATCAAATTCAGAGTTTTCTGAGGGAAAAAATAGCCTTCTTAACAACTCACAAATTCACCAAATCTGAGGACAAATCAATCCTCTTCAGCAATTAAAAAATCATCAAATTACCCAAAAAAACCTTCTCACTTGCAGACATGTTGATGTCTTATGTACGGTTTGCTGATGTCATCCATACAAACTGCTGATGTCATCCGTACGGAGCTGTCACCTGCCTAGAATTTTCACATGTGTGGTTTGTACCTACCCTCACACGTGTGGCCCTATTTTTCTAGCTGTACGACTGTCACACGTGTGGTTGTATGGACCTGTTCCGTACCACACGTGCGATTGTATGAACCTACTGCTTGCACATGTGTGGATGTACCTTCTCCTTACATGTGCGTCCTATCTTCTTCCTCACACGTGTGGCTGTCCTCTCTCATGTGTGGCCCCTCTCTTAGCTGAAAACATAATGTCCAAGAAACCCTAGTCCAGATTTGCTAAAGTTGTAGAATTTCCCATGCTGAAATCACCAAGCCTCTTAGCACAAGTGCTCACTCACTTATGCTAACTCCATAATGTAACAAAATGAGATTGTCACAATCTCTCCTCTCCTTTCATATGAGTCCAAAGTGAGTTTAAAAGCCCTTAGCTTACTCTAAGGAGCCCTCGACTAAACTCAACATTAAATTATAATTTTTGATTCCTTAATGTGGGTGTGAAACCCCAACACAAGCCCTCAAAGCCCATCAACAAGTTCCCAAATTCCCAAGCTCCAATCCGAGGGTATTTTCACCAAAACAAAATTGTAATCAGGCGCCAATGAAGATTCCCATATGCCTGACACCGAGGCCACTTGTGGGAATACCTCCCGAAGCTACAAAATATCAACCCTCCCTCTTAGAAAGGAAGGTATTCCATCCTCCATCATCTGAAAGTATCTCTATCTCCCATACTAGAAGTAGCTCTGCCTCCTGTCCTGGATCCGCTACCACAGGTGGACTCCAATCCTCCTGATTGGTTGCTCCCTTTGTCATCGAAGCAAGTCATGATGTATGACATGGTTCCTCCTCGTAAGACACACTGCTCTTAGAAGTCTCCCGCTTATGAGCTTCCTGCCTAGCTTCTTCAACCCATGACACCTTCCTGACAGTCTTGGAAGACTCTTCTCTCCCATATGAACCTGAAGGTTGACTCCCTCTGAATGGATGACTCTCCCTCTGAGCCTGCCGACTCCCTCTGAAGTCGGATTCCCTTTGAATCTGGTGACTCCCTGTGAGTCTGTACAACCTTCAAAGCTACCTGCTCCCTGACCTCTGTCACTTTTCTACTACTAGCCATAGCTCACATAGGCTGGCCCTTTAGCCTATATAGGTTTCTCTCTCGAACTCCAAGGACCACTGTTGATTTGAGGCTAGACCCTATGGGCATGAATAACACCTTTCTATCTCGGAACAAAGCATCATATCCCTTCTCCTCAATCCCTGAGACTGAGAGCACACTCCTCCCGAGTTCTGGCACCCATAACACATTTGTCACCCTCAATACATCTCCCGACTCCAACTGGAATCGTATTTTTCCAGATCCCTGCATTGCATGCTTGGTCCCCATACCAAACTCCACACACATATCTGAGTCAGTCTCTGTGAAGCTCTCAAACAACTCTCGTGCTCCTGCCATATGACATGAGGCTCCACTATCCACCAACCAGGTTCCTCTACTAAAGATTGTACCAGAAAGGGTAGAGATCAATAATAACTTTCTCTGAAGAGGAAGCATAATGACCAAACTCATGACAAACAAAACATTTGACCTTGCTAAGGTCCTTCTTCCTCCTCGGTTCTGGAGATATCTCTCTCTCTCGGGAGAACCACCTTTTCTTCCCTTCTTGGTATGAGCAACCAGGGCCTGGTTCTCATCACTGCTTCCTTTCTGTTTGCCACTTCTAGACTCTAACCAAGCCTCCTCCTGGATGCAATCATTCCATAGTATGTCAAAATCTGGCAACTTCTCTCGTGCACCGATCCAAATTATTTTGAGAACGACATGAAGACAAAAAGTATAACCAATATATAACGAGGAAATACACAAAGATAATGTGGAGAACACAAAAATACAGTGAAAACAAACTTCTATTAACGAACAAGAGAAAAAAACATTGTAGAAGACAAACTGATAGAATGGGGTAGCCTATCTCTAAAAAGAAAGAGATGTTGGCTACGCTTCATTCACAACAAGCTTTACATCACATTCCATTGCATCCTTAAAGGGCCTCCTTTAGCTCAATTATATATGAGAGAGTGAGAGGAGAACAATTTCCATGATGCATGTGGGATAAATTGGACTAAGTTCATAAATATCCATAGGCATGTAAAATTCTAGGACTTCCCGAGCGGTCACCCATCCCAATACTACTCTAGCCTAAGCGCACTTAACTACGAAGTTCTAATGGGATCTGGTGCATTAACGCTATGCTGTAGGCATGTACATAAAACCACTAGGAAATCATTACATGATGTCTGTAATTAACAAATGAAGATGACATTACATTCCATTTCCCATCAAAAGGGTGAATATCATGGTTTATCAAAACCACATGCTCAAAATGGTGATTCAGTGAAAAAGGTGGATGGCCACCGAGATCCATCTGGATCATTCCTCCCCCCTAAGGAAGCAATGGTCCCCATTGCATCAAGTTCCCTTGGGAGACGGGGAGACTTCTGCTAAATCTGAAGCTTGGTGCGTTGCTTGCCTTGCTGAAGAAGCTGTCATGCTTAGCTTGTTGAAGGTTCGGTGTTGATCGGACTAGCCACAATTTTGTCAAGGTTGTCATGAATCTGTTGTTGGAGGGGTTGGATCCGTTTAACCAATCTAGCTACATGATCTACCTGAGTTTTCGAGGACTCTGTCGGTGAATATGCAACATGAAGAGTATGAAGGGTTCTGTTATAAACTTGCTTGACTGGGCAATGTTGAGGTAGCCCCGTAGGTGCAACAATAACATCTTGGTACTCTTCTACAATCTTGTCGATCTGCTTTTGCTGGATAGAAATGTCTTGGGATGAGGCTGCAGTGGTTGTTGTGTCCTCTTGTTCACCTTCTCATCGGATTGTGAAGAGGCTAAACTTTGCAGTATGAGAGATTACTTTGTGGGATTGTTTTGGTGGGACAATAGTCAGAACTACCTCTGGTATCCGATATAGCTGACCCCCCAGAGTAACAATGATGCTACGGGGTCGAGACTCATAAACAACATGACACCTCCACATATATGGCTGACCTAATAGAACATCACAGACTTCCAATGGGGAAACATCACACAATACCTCATCCTTGAAGGGCTTGATGCCGTAGGACATGAGACACTGCTGACTGACATGAAGATCTTGACCCTGGCGAAGTCACCTGATGTTGTATGGTTGTGGGTGTGGTGTTGTTGAAAAATCCAACTGCTTGACAACCTTTGTTGAGATGATGTTCTTTTGGCCTCCGCTATCAACAATAAAATGCAATGGGGTCCCCTTCACCCACATCTATGAATGGAAGAGTTGCTCCCTCTCCTCAAGATCCTCTTCTGGTTGGATTGTTGTAGTTGCGATAGTAGCAGTGGGTTCTGCATCAATGATCTGTCTCCTTTTATTATTTTCTGAATCAGGGTCCAAGTCGAGGTTCGACTCTTTGTCTTTGAGCTCGGCCACCAATGACTGTATTGAGCGACATTTATCAGTGTTATGCAAAGGGATGTTGTGGAACTCACATCACTTTCTGGTGTCTTTCTTATACTTCATGTTGCCCTTCTTTTCTTTCATATGGGACTGTCTCTCTTGAGGTTGGCCTTCCTTGCTCTGTCCTTCATTATGCTAGTTAGAGTTGCCTTTGCCATGCTTCTCCCACTTACTTTGTTGCTTGAATTTCTGCTCAATTTTGACTGCATATCGATAAGAAACTCCTAGTGAGGAGATGTCCAAGAAATCCATCTCTATTTGGATGTACCTATGTAGACCACTACGGTACTTCAAAACCAAGTGTCACTCGGAGTCTTTGATACCCAACTTTGAGCACAAGGTATGAAAGATGTTGGTGTACTCCGACATCGTCTGGTCTCTTTTCTGACACATAGTTGTCCATCTCATGTATTAGTCATCTTAGTTTTTGACAGGGTAGAACTCCTCCTTTAGGGCATCTACAAAGGTTGCTCAAGTGGGTTCTCTCCCAAATAGTGTAGATTCATCCGCGATGCACCTCTCCCAGTAACCTTCCCACCAAGATCTGACATGGGGAAGGGATTTAAGGAGTGCGAAGGTGATCTTTTCACTGTTGGATTTTTTTTGGATAGAGTAATAATCTTCTAGCAGATTCAACCATTTTTCTAGAGCATCTGCATCTATCTGGCCTTCAAATAGGGGGATATCAAAATTGACTTGTACCTTGAAGGGTGTCGCACTTGCAAAATGGCTTCTTGTTGAAGATTCCTCAGCTGCCGCCATCGGTAGTCTTCGAAGGATCCGAGCAAATTTTTCCGTCATCTCGTTGCTCTGTCGCACGAGGGCTTCCTCGAGTAATGTCTTGAAAGGATCTCTTGCTTTGTCATCTCTCTTTTCTTCTGCCATGGGAGGTTGCTTGGGCTGGTGAGAGCAGTTGTCCTCAAGAGAAACTAGCTCGAGATCCAACTCTCTATACCCTAACCTCGTCGGGGACCTTCTCTGAGAAACAACAAGGAACAACTTGCTCTGATACTATTGATCCAAATTATTTTGAGAACGACATGAAGACAAAAAATATAACTGATATATAACGAGGAAATACACAAAGATAATGCAGAGAACACAAAAATACAGTGAAAACAAACTTCTATTAATGAACAAGACAACAAAAAACTGTAGAACACAAATTGGTAGAATGGTGTAGCCTATCTCTGAAAAGAAAGAGATGTTGGCCATGCTTCATTCGCAACAAGCTTTTACATCACACTCCATTGCATCCTTAAAGGGCCTCCTTCACCTCAATTATATATGAGAGTGAGAGGAGAACAATTCCCATGATGCATGTGGGATAAATTGAACTAAGTTTATAAAATTCCATAGGCATGTAAAATACTAGGACTTCTCGAGTGGTCACCCATCCCATAACTACTCTAGCCTGAGCGCGCTTAACTACAAAGTTCTAATGAGATTTGTTGCATTAACGCTATGCTGCAGGCATGCACATAAAACCACTAGGAAAACATTATATGATGTCTGTAATTAACAAATGAAGATGACATTACATTCCATTCCCCATCAAAAGGGTGAATATCACGGTTTATCAAAACCACAGGCTCAAAATGGTGATTCAGTGAAAAAGGTGGATGGCCATCGAGATCCATTTGGATCATGCACAGATCCCCTGCACAAATGGTTCCCAAGACTCGGGAAGACCACAATGCCATATTCACCAACTTAGTATCATCAACTGCCTCACCAATGGCTGCAAGATAATCATGAATCTGAGTGATCCTCATGAGGTAGCTAACAACTGTGTCCGAATTGGACATCTCAACACCTTGGAGCTGGTGCTTCAAAATCAATTTCTAGCGTACATTCCCGCTTTGGTACAAGTCCACCAAAGCATCATACATATCTTTAGCTGTCCTCTTCTCGAAAATGTGAGGAGTTAGATGATCCTTCATGGAGTCCAACAATACCCACTTGGCCTTCATTTCCTTCTTCTTATGAGCTGCCAATTCTTGCGAATTAGCAGGACTTGGAACCACAACTTCAACATACTCTTTGAGATCATTCTCCTCTAAAAGAAGGAGAATCCTGCCTTCCAAGCCTGGAAATTTGTTTCCCCTTCCAATTTGTTCTCAATCTTTAGAGTGTTCACCATTGTGCCCTGCCCAGAACAAAACAAAAAATCTATTGTACCACCAATCTGCAATTGCTTGTGTCTCAAGAAGACCCTTCTCTCTCTTCAAAGCCTTAGCTTTGATACCATGTCAAATTTTATGAAACTAATTTCAGATCTGAAAATTACTTCCAAGTGACCCAAACAATAAACCCTAGGGATGTTATCATTGAATAATTTTACACTGAAATTATGACAGAAAATTACAGTAGCGAAAACTTA
>ML826092.1:144866-157009 GCA_009831015.1 Picea engelmannii | reverse complement strand
CACCTCTTGACTTCTCAACAGTTCCTGGTTTCCCACATCCAGTTCCTTCTATAGATATTTGGGGAGATCACCTCCCAAGATTTGCAGAAAAGAAAGAAGATAATCCTTCAGATCATCTCATTAGATTTTATCAATGCATGATTCAGCTGAATATAAATCATGAGGATGTGCTCATGAAGATGTTTGTCTTCTCATTAGAAGGAGATGCTCGCGAATGGTATCGATATTTACCTCCTTCTAGAATATCTTCTTTAAAAGAGTTTCATACAGTATTCCATCATCGATGTGAAAGGTTTTTTTCTCGAGAAATTCTTCTTGAGGGTTGTTGTGAAGCATTTCATGCACATATTCAAAATGTTTATTCTTCTAATTGTGAACATGAAATTCTTTCTGTTATTGTTGTTCAAGAGGAAGATCCTCAAGATAGAGTTGATATGAATATTGATGATTGTGTGACCGAAGATTCTCGAGATTATTCTTCTTATGTACCTACTACTTTAAACAAAAATTAAAAGGATTATAGGGTAGGGGAAGAAGAAGTTGAATTTTCAGCTGAAAGTCCCTTTAAAGAATGCTGTGAAAAATTTGAAAAGCATGTTCAACAAGAAGCAGTTGATTCTTCTATTTGCAGAGATGAAAGTTATGTTGTTAAGGAAAATCCCATTATCCCTTTTGAAAACTTGAAAAGTGAAGAGAAAAATGACAAGATAACAAGTGACAGTTTCAGATATGCAGAAGATGTTGAGGGAAGCTCACAGTTTCAAAATTTGCAAGAACTAAAAGTTTGCAGCAGATTCAAAGAGAGTGATGGTGAAGAAGAGCAGAAAAGTTCAGATCAGAATTTCAGTTTTTATTTTCCTCCAACAGAGATCAAGCAATCTACATTCAGCATTGAGTTTTGTGAAGGAAAAGAAGAGAAGCAGTTCAATTCTCAGTTGGGATAGCAAGGAAGACATCTGTCTACAAACAGAGAGCCATTCATGGAAGGGCAACCTTTTTTCATAAATCAGAATGTTTCTGATCTTGATTTTAGAGACCCGGTGGGTGATTTGATCAAATTATATATTTCAGACCCTCTGCAAGTTCCAGATTTCGTTCATTCATCAATATCTGCGGGTGAGTATGACTTTCTGATATGTTTAAGTTATTCTCTATTAAGTAGTGATAGAGATAAAGTCATCACACTTTTGAAGTTGCTCAGATGGCTTCATTGGAAGCATGATTTTACCTAATTTTGAGGCAGCTGTTGGTTAAAGTAGGGTAGTTCAGGAAATAAGCTCTTTCTCGAGCATTTCTTTCTTCTAATTTGCAATAGAAATAGAAGTGAGCTTGTGTGAATAAAAGACATGTTTGAAGGTGTACAGAGATCAGATTACAGTCAAATTACATGCAGAGGTCATGGTTGCAGAGATCATGGTTGCAGAATTTTCAGTTTAAAGTCCGGATCTTAACACCTGAAATAAGCCCAGGCAATTACTTTTAAATTTTTCATTAACCATAACAAAATTTTCAAAATACATGTAGATTTTTTTTAAATCGTAAGTCTTAAACAATAAGGTTTTGAGTTCTTTTGAATGAATAAAACCTTTTTATTCATTAAAGAAATAAAAATTTGTTTTCACCAACTAATGTTCCATTTTAAGCTATGATAAGCCAGTGAAAGTGTTTGCTTTCAATAGATAACATGAATCTTCACGAGCAAATAAGCCGATGAAAGGGCTAAAACAAAGTTTTTATACAACAGTCATGGGAAAGTTTAAAGACACCTGGCGTATTATCATCAAAGTAATTGGTGGGAGAAGAAAATGGATAGGATCTTCACCACGTTTGGCTGAGTCATCATTGCAAGGGAGAGAATGTACATGCAACTGTTTAATGAGAAACAAATGGAAGATTAATTCCAGTTTTTGGAGGGCTCTGCAATTGTTATAAGGAACCTCGGTAATCACAGTGAAGATATTTGTGCATGTGTTGAAAGTGCAGATGTTGTACCTGCACCGATATGGAGAAAGTGACAATATGGCTGCGGTGCTATTGTCCTCTCTATATACTGATGTGATTGAACCTGAGAAGGTTAACAAAGGTCTTAGCAAATTGCTCAAATCAACAAACGATTTGGCCTTGGATATCCCTGATGCAGTAGATGTTTTAGCATTATTTATTGCTCGTGTAGTATTTGATGACATACTTCCTCCGACCTTTCTGACCAAAACATCGAAATCTCTACCAGAGGATTCAAAGGGAGTTGAAGTAATTCAGAAGGCTGAGAAAAGCTATTTATCAGCTCCTCTTCATGCAAAAATTATTGAACGTCGATGGGGTGACAACACCCACGTCACAGTAGAGGAAGTAAAAAGGAGAGGGAAATAACTATTATTCAAGAGTACTTTCTTTCTGATGATATCTTTGAAGTTGTGAGGAGTTTGGAAGATCTTGGCAATGGACAGGCATGACCGAGAAAGTAGAATACATCCCCTCCTCAGATCAGCGCAACCAACTTCAGTTCATTATTCCAGATAATGGGCATGCCATCCAGCTCGGAAATAATGGGCCGATATCCCATCAGATCAAACAAGCCGTAAATCTCTCATCCAGACGCGCTATCAGAGCTTCAGATCCGTTCAAGGTGGCTAAGAATAGTCGAAACTCCAGTTTGACAATCAAACTCATCATACAGTTTATCCACCTGTCAAATTTAATGTTCTATGTTGTCATCAAGATGGCCCTGGTCACCTATATTAACTCGAGTGTTGCCTAGGCATTGAAGGAGCTCTACCAAGAATACAAAGCATGCAACATCCAGGTCTAGTACATCACAATGACTTCTTATAACTGGTGTGGCAATCTTGGAATTTGTGGGAATTGTTAAAGCACTCACAGCTAAGAATGGCTATGAACTAGATTCAAATCAAGAATTATTTGGGCTTGGAGTGGCCAATATTTGTGGTTCGTTCTTTTCTGCATATCCTACCACGGGATCATTTTCAAGATCGATTGTTAATCATGAAAGTGGTGCTAAAACGGGTTTATCTAGTTTCATTATGGGAGTGATAATTCTCTGCGCTCTTCAATTTTTGACACCTCTTTTTACAGATATACCTCAATGCACTCTGGGAGCAATTGTGGTATCAGCTGTCATGGGTCTAATTGATTATGAAGAGGCTAGCTTTCTTTGGCATGTTGATAAAAGAGATTTCCTTTTATGGGTTGCAACAAGTATTGCCACGCTATTCCTTGGCATTGAGATTGGTGTACTTGTTGGAGTTGGTGCATCTCTTGCATTTGTGATACATGAATCAGAAAATCCACATATTGTTGTACTAGGTCGTCTTCCTGGCACCACAATATATAAAAACATCAAGAAATATTCAAAGGCATACCAAAATGGAAGAGACCAAGACAAGGTTGATGAATTAACATTGGAAAGATGTTTCCACGACATTGCCTGCAATGAGAATAGAGAGAAGAAATTATGCTCCGTGCAACTTAATGTTGCAGGTTTGGAGGAGGGATGTATGGTAGCTGGAAATTCAACTGAATTTCAGTGTGGACAAGGGTCTGTTTCTGTGCAAAATGATAATATCAAGGCGGTAGGAATCATATCAAGTTTTTCAGGTTCAACAGGGCTTGAATGTTGGAAGTCCTAACTATATGTTTGAACGGTCTATTCATACAGATGGATTTCACATGGGTTTTATGGCTTGTGGAGTGATTGAAAATGTCCTATCATCAAGTGTGCGTGGGAACTATATGAGAGATAGTATTGCATCAATGGATGTTTGGGGCAGGGGTGTGAATGCTAGTAGTAGTTCATTTCCAGTTATTAAGACTAAAAGTGGAAATGCACTTGATGAAAATCTTTGTGAGCACAAAGTTATAAATTCAATGGTTGATGGTACTGCAAGTGATGGATCAAGTCTAAGAGCACATCCACTTAGACAGTGTAAAGATTCATGCATGATTCCAGGAAGAATTCATCATTGATGAAGCATTGATAGCAGAGTTTACAGGTCTGCCAAGAAATGGAGAGTTCTGATTCAAATCCATAGTGCCATCAAATATAGCATCCAGATCTTATTTTTGGCCCATTCACAAAGACTTGATTTGGAAGAAGGACATTCCAATGTCCTTTCTGGAACCAGTGGAAGGAGGACAGACACACCTAAGTCCAGTAAGAGAGAGATGAGCTTCATCTAGCAAGCCCTGAGGTCTTTGTACTCTTGCAGGTAATCAAGATTCATCAAATTTTGATTTTTGGGTAAGTTTTTGTTTTCGGCAGTTTAGGCGAGCCTGTGTGTGCTCATTAACCACCGAAACAGAGTAGAAACTGAATTTTAAAGGATCTTGTAAATAGCCAAAGACATAAATGTAGGTTATAAACATTGCTGGGACTGAAAAGGATGAATGAATCGATGGCCCAATACTAAAGGCACAAGGTCTTCTAAGTTTTTGGAGACCTCACAGGGAGGGTACCATCCCAGTTGGAGCCAGATGTTAGCGATAAAAAATGCACTGGCATTTTTGAAAGAGCGATGCCTAATCTTGTAGGGAAAATTTGAATAGCTTCCTTGGCTCCAAATGTAGATTTTAAAGAACCATTTGAAAGATTACGATTTGTAGATGTCGATTGACTATTTAAGCATGCAAAACAGACTCTCCATGACTGAGAAATTTGATTTTGAAAAAATCTACGCTTTCACCAGCGCAGAAGGCATAATTATAACTAGTTAGTTGGTGAAATATCTGCCTTTCACCAGCTAAGGAGTAGATTTTCGGGTAAATTAGCTGGTGAAAGCCTGTCACGGCCAGAATAGCCGAATTTTTCCCATATTGAGATTTTTTGGGTTTGAATGGTTTGAAATCTTCTTCAATAAGCTGGTTATGAATTATCAAATAAAAATCTGAAGGCCATTCTTGGAGATGAAAGTCAAAAGGAAATTTTTTGACTAGATTTGGTCATTTTCATGGGAAAATTGATAGGGATCAAATGACACATCAACCAATTCAAATTTCTCTTTGGAGGACCAAATCAAACAGCCTTGGGAGGCTAAAACTGCACTTCATCAACAATCTTCTATTTTTAGAAATCATTAAATAGGACCTTTCCTATTTTGTTTTGATTTTCCATTCTAGATCCATTTTTATATGATCTCATCCTACACTTGTTATATCTGTTTTGGTTTGACTATTTTTTGTAAATCTGATCCATCTTTCAAGGATCTAGATTTCATCTTGTAAGGCTATAAAGCCAAAGACATTTGGAGGACTAAGGGGTTCAATTTTGGATACTCTTTTGCTATTGTACTAAGACACTTATTTTTCAATACAGAAAGACAGTCTTCTTTTGTTGTTAATGACAGATTTCTTCATCTATTCCATGTTATGTACTTTATTTCAGTTTAGCTCAGCTATTAAGAACTACCATCTTCTTATTTAGCTCATAAACTTGAACTAAAGGAATTCTTGTTGGCTTGTATGATCCTACACACTATTGTACTTGATTATCTAGATCAGTTTTCTCCATATCTTTTGATATTACTCTGTCTGGTCATTGATTCCTAAAAGCACTGTTTCATTCGATTGCATTGTGAGTTGTCTTCCCGATAACTACTCTCTATTATCCCATTGATCCACACTTTCATTATCCATGATTTATTAAGTTACCAAGCATCCTTAGTCTACAACCCTAAGGAGTTTCTTGGAGTGATAACACCAACCAACCACCATTTTCCAAATCCTTACGAGCATTGTCGAACAACAGGAGTGACTGGCTACCATTTGGCTCTATGCGCACCACATGTGCCATAGATGGGAGGACATGGTGATCCGGGTGAACAGGAAAGGGTTTGAACAGAGTATACACTGGATCGAATAACTCACAGACCTCCCCAAAAATCAACAGAGGTGACCCGGGATAGGGGGGAAGGCATTAATGCCCGAATGTGCGAGGGTGGTGGAGCTAGATTAGCCATGCAAAACAGTCATTTCCCAATGTACAACCGACGTCTCATATAGCGATTCAAATCACTATTGCATATGTTAAAAAAAATGCCATTCATACAATTAATGAAATCTATGGTAAGTCGACCCAAAAATTCACATAAGCATAGCATTTGCATAGTTTTAAAACCAAAGCAATGATTTGAAATCAACACCAAGGGTTCGATCATATCACATATGTGTTGTATGAAATGATTACACCGAGGGTCTAACCACAACGCCAATGTGTTTTCATGAAAACAATGTGTCAAGGCAATCGATGAAAGAACATAGAACATCAAACCACCAATGTATTAAGGGCTCAATGACAGTCACTATAACATCATCACAATCTTATAAAAATGAAATCATATTAGCAATTAAAAAATGCCAAATGAGTAAAGATCTTGGTATCTTGCCAACTGTGCGACTATAATTAAATTGAAAATGCAATGACCGCATAGACAAGAGTAACCAAAATAATCTAGTGATGATTTTAATGTGACTTCAAAATCAAATTTTTCACGCTTGCAGTCGTGAAAACGAGAACAAAGGTAAGTGTGCAATTGCACGAAATAATAGTGTTGTTTTTATTCAAAGATTGTGATGAAAATCAAGGGTTGAAAACACTGGTGTAGGCAGCTTATAAGGATAGGATAAAAAATGTGAAATGGCTGCCAACAATGGCGACACACTGGTAGAAGCAGTTATCTCCGCCAAAAGAACAAATTCAGATTAAGATAACAAGAATAATTCAAACTCAAAAATAACGAGAAAATTGTCTAAACATCATTATTAATCAAATATTCCAACAGTGTTTAAAGGATGAAAACTGATAGCAGTCTTAAGACAAGCGAGCCACGATATTAAAGATAAAATCTCCAATACTGTTGATAGAGCCATTGCTTCCAACAAGCGTCCATAGCCTCGATAGGGTTGCCATTTAACCCACTCTGATGTCTGTATCCTGCCAAGAATTTCCATATGAGAATAAAGGACATTTAAAGATCAAGAGGTTTCATATTTACGAATTTTCATATACTCGACATTGCTTCCCTGCCAGTAGGCCTGTTCAGTACCCCGACGAAGTTGTCTTGGTGTCATGCATGCATTTACCCACTTCCAGCAGAATTTTTCAACATCCCAGTGGGTTTACAAGCACTTCCCATAGCTCTTTTAATGATTTATTTTGTTTTTTAAAGATATATAGTCGAGCGGGGTGACGCTGAAAATTATGATATTTTAACATATTTTTTAAAAACCTCAACATAATTTTTTAGAACTGTCCTTCATTAAGATCCAGAGATGGTTTATTTGCAAAACCAACTTTCTAAGGCAGGGAGACATCTTTCTGATTCGTTCCCTTAAGGAACAGGGACAACGTAAGAAGATAATAGATGATCATGACAGGCTTGACTCATAGATCTAAATCAGTTAATTTCTTTCAAACACCAATCTTTTCTCAACACATATGTAAATTTTAGAAGTATATAATTGATGATTAAACAATTTTTCAGCAGTCATTTCAGTGAAATAATTTTTTGTTTTCTTCGTCTGAACAGTTTAGCATGCAGGCATGTGTATTCCAACATCAAAAACTAATAAACGCAAGGAAAAATCGAAACCAAAACAATAAAAGAAAAACAAACCAAAACAAAATATTTACATAATATACAAAGGGTTGTCATCAAGCGAAATATCTTTTCAGAGCTTGGCCATTCACCGGATAGGTGTCAGGCTACCCCTCTAGATTCTACAATCGAAAAGAGCTGGGACCCAATTTCTCAGCAATTAAAAATGGTCCAAGCCATAAGTTTTGAAATTTTGTGTGCTCTCCCTTCCCCTCATGCGGTTTGTCCCATTTCAAGACAAGATCACCTACTTCAAAATTTCTATCAGAGGAAGAGTTGGTATCAAACCAGCTTTTGACCACTAGCTGATGCTGATCTAACTTACGCTTAGCTTGGGCTCTTACCTCTTCTAGTTTCATTAAAGTGTTAATTCGGTTTTCCAAAGGGGGACAATTTTCTTCTTGTATTTTCTGCGATAGTTGTAGTGAGGGAAGAAGAATGTGTGGTGGTCGAATTGCTTCTCTGCCATAGACGATAAAAAAGGGAGAGTTACCTACAACAGTTTTTGGTGTTACCCTATCAGCCCAAATTACGTTTAACAGTGCATTATGCCAGTTTTTGTGATTCTCAGATACCGTTCTCTTGATAATTTTAATCAGATTCTTATTTGTTGACTCTGCCAATCCATTGCCCTAGGGGTAATAGTTGGCAGAATACTTCAATTTAATTCCTTTTTCTAAAGCGAAATCGCTCATCTCAAGAGACGAAAAATAAGAAGCGTTATTGAATACTAAATAGTCAAGGATACCAAAACGAGTAATAATATTTGAATTCAAAAAGGCAATTACCTGACTGGTATTCATAGTTCTTAATGTGGTCGCTTCAAACCACCTAGTGAAGTAATCTGTGGCTGTTATGATAAACTTATGCTGCTTTGAGGATGGTGGATTGATTAGACCTATGATATCAAGGCCCCATTGTTGAAAAGGAGAGTCTACTGAAACAGGATGCAAAGGAAAGGTTGGTTTTTGTAACTGCCCTGATGCTTTTTGACAAATAATACACTTGTGACACAAGGCATGGGTGTCTCTAAAAAGTGTGGGCCAGTAATAACCAACTCTCAAAACTTTATGGGCAGTGGTGTCACCACCAAAATTCCCACCAACTTCTCCTGCATGCAACTCTAGCAAGACTTTTTCTGCTTCGTCTTTCTCAAGACAGCGCATCAGTACGCCATCAAAATTTTGACGAAACAGAATAGCATTAACCAAATGAAAGGAGGCAGCCTTTAATCTCAACACTCTTCTTTTAGTGGGATCTAGGTGACGGGGGGCTGACCCATTTTCAAGACAAAATTTTATATCATCATACTAGGGACTAACAGAGTTTTGTGCATAGCAGATTGCATTTTGATTGTGTTGTCCTAGGTTTGACATATCGTTTTCTTCTTGCTGTCCTGCTGCTGAGTTAGCAACTAACTTTCATAAACCTTGGCCTCTCACTATCTGAGCTGGGGTAATTTCTATGTCGTACTCCTGTAAGGAAGTAACCCAGTTCGCCCTCTTTTCACCTAGTTCTTTCTGCACTAACAGGTTCCTAACGGTTGGATAAGGGACAATAACTTTCATTATGGATTTCAAAAGATAAGATCGGAAGTGCTTGACTTCTTTGAAAACATCGTAGGCTTGTTGATCAATTGCTAGGTAATTAAGTTTTGCACCTTTGAAAGAAGAGCTCATAAAGGCGATAGGTACTTCATTGTTTTCAGTGTTCTTTTGAGTTAGGAATACGACATAGGAACGGTCAGAAGCAAAAGTGTAGAGTGTGAAGTCTTGCGAAAATTTGGGGCTCATGAGAGAAGGAGCATCTATTATGGCCTTTCTTATTGCATTAAAAGATTGATTTTCTAAGGGTCCCCAATGATATTGTGCGTCTTTCTTAATTAGGTTCTGTAAAGGTCTGACCATTTCAGAGAAACTGGGGACGAATCTCCCGATGAAGTTTATCTGGCCTAAGAAAGACTGCATAGATTTTTTGGATGTTAGAGGGAAAAGTTTTGAGATGACTTGAGTCCTTTCAGGGTCGATAATCATCCCTTTGCTTGACACAATAAATCCTAAGAGTTTACCTTGTTCTACTGCAAAGATGGATTTTTTAGGATTCAAGGAAATGTCGTATTTATGACATCGCTATAGAACGGCTCTTAAATGAGCTACATTGTCAGTTTTGTTTTTAGAAAATAAAGTAACATCATCTAAGTAAACTACAACAGATTGATTGATTAAGCCTCGGAAAGCGATGTCCATCGCTCTCTGGAAAGTGGCACCAACATTAATCGGTCCAAAGGGAATTTTTTGATAAGCGTAGGTGCCCCATGGAGTGCGGAAGGTAGTTTTAAGTTGGTTTGGAGGAGACATCAGGACTTGGTTGTACCCCGAAAAACTGTCCAATAAGGATAGTCTTTCAGAACTATATACCTGTTGAAGGATCTGTTCCATGGGTGGGATAGGATAGTTGTCTTTATCAGACGCTCTATTCAGGTTTCGTAAATCGACGCATAGTCGAATTTCCCCACTTTTCTTCTGGACAGGGACTAGGTTAGAAACCCATTGAGTGTGCCTAACTGGGAAAATTATCTTAGCATTCAGGAGTTTATTTAATTCTTTTTTGATGGTCGGTTCGATCTTAGGGTGCATTTTTCTTAATTTTTATTGAAAGGGTAAGGTTTGGGGTTTCATAGGAATGACATGTTGTATGATGTTAGGATAGAAAGTTTTAATGTCATCGTACGTCCATGCAAAAACATCTTTAAATTCTTTGAACAATTTAATAAATGCATATTTTTCTTGTTGAGAACACCCCACCCCTAAATTAATGCACTGCAGATTGTCATTAGTTCCCAAGTTTACTTTTTCATATGATAACGAGGAACTATTGGTTTTACAGTTGACTAATTTTTTGAATTTATCTTGAAGATCGTAAAATTTATCTAATCTAACTACAGATTTAGGGATCGAATTTACCATGTCTGATGAAGATTCAGGAGTTCTCGGATCTGGTATTACTGTGAAATCGCGCAAATTGTCACCGTGAGTGCATTCGTCAATCATCGCGCCTTGAAAATCTTCCTCCTTATGCAGGAAGCTAATAATATGTTGATCGTCGTCGAAGACTCTCCAGTTCGTGATGTTGTCGGGAACGGATGGCATGAACAACAGTTCGACGAAGAATGCATCTGGGGACAAGCCTTCTGCAGGAAAGAGTTTGGAAGCTACGTTAGCTAATAGATCAGCTTCGGAATTATTCAATCTAGGAATATAATTTATATTCAAAGCAAAAAATTTATTCATTAAATTCCATACCTCAGATTGGTAGCTTTTAAGATGCGAAGACAGAAAATGGATAGAATCTCTTACCTATCTAACCACGATTTCAGAATCGCCAAAGACAGCCAAATTTTGAATGTTCATATCTAAAGATTTTTTGAGGCCCTGTAGTAAAGCCTCATATTCTACTATGTTATCAGTACATTCAAATTCTAACCTACATGCAATCAGGGTTTTGTTACCTACCGGATTGATAATAATGCATCCTGCGCCAACTCCTTCTTTGGACTTTGACCCGTCAAAATAAAGAGACCAAATTTGATTTTTATCGAGTGCATGAGACCATTGCGAAGAAGTTGTTGGCTGTACATATGCTACAATCTCAGACTGTTGTTATGGGTTGGTGATAGCTAAAGTCTCGGCCATGAAATTGCCAAAAAAGGTATCCATACCTTGTATTTCTGGTGAATCGACAGAAGGTGTGAATGGTTCGTTGGGATCATTCAAATATGTGACCGTGAACTTAAGGTAACGTTCACGATTTAACTTGATCTTGTTGGGCTTGTCGTTCTCTGGAAGCCATAGGTGAGACCAATCTGTCCCGAAGTAGCCATGTAGTTGCTCTGACCAGTCCCTACTTAAAAATAGACCATACACTTCTGGAATATCCACAACAATAATATCGATGACTTGATGAACCTTGGGGTTAGAAGATAACCTTATAAGCACGTTCCTTAATTCACCTATGACTTTAACACTAGTTCGATCAAGTTGGATGATTTTTAAAGCGGATGGTCCAATTTCAGCGTTAATCTTTTGACACACAGACCATGGCATCACATTGGATGATGCTCCTAAGTCTACCATACAATTGTGCACGTTTCTATTAAAGATTTCGAAAGTTAACAAAAATGGAGGTACATTCCTGCGAGTACTAAGTGTGGAAGTTTGTGGTTTCTTACTCGCAGTTTCTAAAGCTAATTTATCAATATTATTTACATTATTTACATTATTTACAGGAAGGCTTTATTTATCATGAGGATCAAGATTGTTTTTAGCGGAAGTCTTCTGAGGAACTTTGTTCTGAACAACCTTGCTACTGCTTGAATTACCATTTTTGCTATTCTCTGCGATGTTCTGTAGCATTTTTTGTAGCAGAAATGGAAACTTTAATAACTCATAAACATAAATGTTAGCCCTTGACTTTTTAAGATCTTCAACTAAATCATAATCTAAGTTGGGGTTTACATGACTCTGTTTAGTCTCA
>ML826092.1:118781-129343 GCA_009831015.1 Picea engelmannii | reverse complement strand
TCCATCGGTTGTGGGATTAATGTAATCCTACTGTTTGGCTATTAATTTGTATATTATTTCCAGTTCATATGCACGGTCTTCTTCTCTAATGGGCTCTATGTATCGCTGACCTTCATCTAGATCTAAGGGTCTAATGACCCTAAAGCCATCTATTTCAAATTCCATACGTCTTTTCTTTAAATAAACAACAATAGAATTATTGAAGGCCCAATCAATTCCTAACAGGGAAGGATAGGGACAACTGTCATCAACTATCTCAATTACCTAAAAATTTGCAAACGTTCTTACTCTGTCGATGTCCACATGGACATGCTCCAACCATCCAAATGGGATAACAGTTTGCTAATTAACCATCCTAAGCCTGATAGGGGAGTAGATCAACTTCCATTTTCCCATCAGCGCCCAGGTTTGGTTCATCATGACACTGACCTTCGACCCTAAGTCGAGGACTACATAATCTATCTCATACTCTCCTATTTGAGCGTTCAAATTTAATTCCTTATTTGTCCTTCTCTTCTTACCAATTTGGTGTACTGCCCTATTCAGTAAGGGGTCTATATTTCCTATATCATATTGTATGATTATATTTTGTAACTCTTATACAACACTTTCATCCTGAATCAACTTAATACAAGTTCATAAAAATTCCATGAGCTTTCTTACCTCTTTTCCTTCTTTTGGTGAAGCAGAATGATCGAATGCCTGAGGCATTCCATATTCTCTTACTTCTGGTCTAGGATTTGATGAGGAACCTTAGTCTCCTATGAATTCTTTCCTTGCTTCCTCAAATATTTGTCTTTCTTTCTTTGCATCAAAAGTTTGGGTCTTCTTTGCATCTTTCCTGATTCCTAAGTCTTATGCAGTCTTTCCTTGGTTCAATCTGTCTTCTTCTATGACAACGCCTCCTTGAGTAATAAAAACTACTCTAGGGTCTTCTCCATGGGGTTCTGATTTAATTAACTATATCTACGGGTTCTGTTGAGGTCCTCATCTTTCCTGAAGCTTAGCTAGCAACACTGGATAGTCCTCTATAACATGCTTGAAAGAGTTGCAATAACTGCAAGTGGTACAAGGTTTCTTACAGTCCCTTGCGAAGTGTTCTGGTTGTGCACAGTTATAGCATATTATCTTTCATCGGCCTCGACCCATTCCTCCTCCTCGTCCTCATCCTCTGAATCCACCATGAGGATTAAATTTTCCTCTCCCTAGAGAGCTATACTGCATAGTGTTTCCTTCTTGCTGTACTTCACCTTAAATATTATATATGTCTCTCAACCTTTCATGCAAGAGATCGTAAGCCCTAAAATCCCTATTATCATGTCCTATGGACTTACAGAATGTACAATACAAATTTGTAGGTGTCTGAACATACTTTTCCATGTAGTAGCACTCACCAGGGCGATGTCTGTTTCTGCATACATCACACCAAGGTAAGGTGACTTTCTTCAAAGGGCTCGGAGCTCTTGAAGCCAAGTATTCATTGAATATGGGGAAGTGTTCCTTGTCATGTCCTTATTATGTTCATATAACACACCATATGTCTTCTCTTTTATATTTTTCCTTGTCTTTCTTCATATCTTCAACCTGTAGAGGCAAACTAGTTAGCTGACTCAAGATATGACTCATACCTTTGCAGGATTCTCCCATAGGGGATGATTCTAACTTCATGGATATCTCCATTTCCTTAGACTGCGAAGAAATTTTATGTTGCATCAGAGGAACTCTGATGTGTGGTAAGAGGGAAACAATGAACCATTCTTTGTTTTATTCATCTGGGATCTGAAAAGTCAATCAGCATGTTAAGGTTTTGAATCTCTGATCAAATTGCCAAATAGGTTCAGCCACCTTCTGCTTGAACTCTTTCAGCTCTGTAATACATTGTGACTCTGACTTGGGTTTCTTGAACTCCGCAATCAACGCATTCTTAATCTGATTTAGTGGGTTAGGATGTGAAAGTCCTTGAACAAGCTTCATGTACCTGCTTAGTGCACGATCCCTTAGAGTGGTACTAAACTGGGTTCTTTTGACATCTTCATCAGTGACATTTTTAATATTCCTATGCCTTCACATAGGAACCAATGTTTATTAGGATCTTCAAATCCATCTCCCCTAAAAATAGGAAGCCTCATCTCATCTTCCATAGATCTTCCTAGGGTTCCTGACTGACTATGTGGTGGAATACTATTGATAGTGCTCTAGAATATATGGTGATTGGGATTAATCTGATTTCTTAATACTACTGAATCAACAGGAGGGATAACAATACTTACTTCAATGGTTGAAGCAATTTCTGAAGTTTCAGGTTCTTCTCGATGAATCTCTTCATCTTTCCCTTCCTCTATCCCAATAGGTTCTGAATGCTCCTCGCCTGTCTCATCTGCCTCTTTTCCACTGTAGAAACCTTCATCTCCGTAGTTCTTCTTAAACAAGTTCGTAAGGTGGAATTCTTTGAACACTCTCCCACTGTGTGTATTTCCAGTTTCTATGTCGTTGTCACTGTCTGAATTCTTGAACATTAGCCTTTCTAGATCCGACCAATCCACTGTATCTTTAAGATGTTCTTCTCATGCAATAGCATCTTGAGTCTCAACTTCAGGAATTGTAAAAGTTTTCCTCTGGGTCCCTTAAATAAATGTCGCTCATCTTGGTTGTATGACCCTAGTCTTTCAACAACAAACTCTTTGATGTACCCTCCAATGGTGCTATCAAACCAATGATCTACTGCTCATGATACGACGTTATCAACTCTTTTGACCTTCTTGATCATCTTCGATGTCCAAACCACAAGAGGTCTAGATCAAATCTCGAATTGGGTATCTGCTAATATATCTAGCCACTCATACAACTCTTGATGGATTCCCCCAAAGAATATCTCATATATATCAGTAAATATATATTTCTCCAACCAATCCTCTGAGATAAGATTAAGGTTCTTGTTCTAGGATTCAGAAAAGTTCTTTTCTTGGTCCTCTATCCACTTTTTAATCTTTATCTTTGATGGGAACCACCTTGACATTCCCTCAAGAAGATTCATGTCCCAACAACGGAACCATTTGTAGGCACAGGGGCAGATCCAAGGTTCAAATCCAAGAGAGCACCAACAATCCCTAACTATTGGCCCTTTTGGCAACCCCTGTGAAGTAGATGCAGTCTCACCCAAAGAATTTATGAGGGCGTTGTAGGAAAGAGATGTCTATAACCAAGCAGAATATCAAGTGGATCTAATACAATAACAACGCAACATTCATATATCACTTACCAGCTTAGTTCTACTCTGTGCATCTACCTATCAGATCTAACACAGAAATGAAATCACAGTATATCAATGACATAGATAGAATATCAATCACATAAAACAAATTATACGTGGTTCACCCTCTCTCTAGGGCTACATCCACAGAACTGTGATTTATAATATATTAAGATGAAGCATACAATTCTTTTATGCGCTCTTTAGCTAGAATATCTTCTTTATTCTCCTCTCTTTCTCTCCCCTTCCTATGCAACGAGATGCATGGTTGATCTTCACACCTAGCTGAAGATATTACAATACCAGAAGGCTCCCACACTTAGCACTTCTCCCTCACACAACAGTAATCTCTCACATCAACAATACAACTAGATCGACAACGATATCGTACCAAACCAAACTAGGTCCTCATGACCTTTATTTATACATTACAATCACTCACGGACATCGTTAGGTCGAAACCTAGGTGTTTAAAACCATAGATACCAAAAACCTAGTTGTCTAAAACCCTAGGTCAACTTGACTCGCATTTTTCGGGCTTTTCCAGCCTGTCTTTCCTTTCTTCTCCCGCGGTACTCCAAAGCATCGAATGGTGGATTTTTTTACTTGTTGAGTTGTCCATGATCCTTCTTCCTTGATTACCTGTCATCCTTGATCTCAACATCCAACAACTTGCTTTCTTAGGCTTCTCTCCATCTTTTCTTCTCTTGTGCTCACTTCGACCCAATAAAATTCATTGTGTCTTGCGCGAAGTTTGCATTTCACCTTTTCTTCCTTGATCTTTTCTTGCTTCCATAACCAAGGGCCAACATTGGGAATACCATTGGATACTCAAGAGACATTGCTTAAGTACATAGGTGGTTTTCATATCTATTTACGACATACCATTCTTATGTTTAATACAACTAGCTTAGATGAGTTGTGTGTGCAAATTACTCATCTTGAATCTAGAGGCAAGAATGTAAATGTTGATTTTGTAAAACCATTTAAACCTACTGAAGGAAAATTAAAAGGAAAGGGTAAAGAAGAGTTTAAAGGGAAGAATACTAATACAGTGAAGAAGGAGAAACCTACATGCACTCATTGTAAGAAAGAAGGCCACAGTGAGGATCATTGTTGGATCCTTCACCTATAATTGAAACCAACAAAGTTCGGAAATAAAGGGAAGCCAAAGACTACTGCAACAACTCAAACAGACTTGGGGTCTAATTCGGGAGATGAGACTAAGGTCACAGTCACGGGAATCAAAGGTAAAAATTCTGAAGCTAGTACAAGTTCTTCAGTTTAGTCTTTAAAAGTTGATAATGAATTTGATGAGATCAAACGAACAAAACTTTTTCACATAAGAGTAATTTCCAAACATACAAAAATTGATACTCTATTTGACAGTGTCTCATAGTAAACTTGATATCAGAGACAATTGTTAAAAAGTTGGGATTAATTACTAAAACTCATAAGAAACCCTATTTTTTAGGATGGATTCATAATGATAATCAGTTGCAAGTGAATAGACAGTGTGTCCTAAAGTTTTCTATCAATTCATAATTTATAGATGATGTTGAGTTAGATGTGGTTCCACTATATATATGTGGTATTGTACTTCGGAGTCCATATCTGTATGATAGAAAGTAAATATTCTATCGTGAAGACAATAAGTATCAATTAAATAAAGATGGAAAATAATATGTTGTAAGGTATCATCAGAAGAAATTGAATCTATCACTAATCAACTCAGGGAAAATGAAGAGAATTGTAAATGTCAGTAAAAGATATTTACTAATGGTTGTAAAAGCTAAGGACACTGTCGGAATTGATACTTTCAAAGATTTTGATACAAAGTTGAAAGATGAATTAGTTATAATTTTTTCTGACTATGATGATATATTTCAAGTCCCGAAAGGATTACCTCGAAAATGACAAGTTGAACATGAGATACAATTGTAGCAAGATGTTCCTCTTCCTAACATTGGAATGTACAGGTTATTAGTTTTGGAAAATGAAAAGATAAAGAAATAGGTACAAGAGTTGATTGAACAAGGGGTTATCAGACCAAGTGCTTCTCCATGTGGGTCACCTATCATCCTGGTTCCAAATAAAGATGGAACATGGTGCATGTGCCTGGCCTTCCGAGCCTTGAACAAGATCACGGTAAAAAAACGTTACCCTCTTCCTCGCATTGATGATTTATTAGATCAATTGAAACATGAGGTTTATTTTACTAAGTTAGAATTAAGAAGTGGTTATCATCAAATCAGAGTTGTTGAACATGATATATGGAAAACTAATTTTAAAACAAAACAAGGATTATTTGAATGGTTAGTGATTCCATTTAGGCTTACTAATGCACCTGCTACTTTTATGTGGGTAATGAACGATGTATTCAAGCCATTCATTGATGATTTTGTAATAGTCTAATTAGATGATATTTTTATTTTCAGTAGGACTAGGGAAGAGCATGTCCAACATGTTAGGCAAATACTTTCAGTGTTGCAAAGAGATAAACTTTTTGTAAATTGTCAAAATGTGAATTTGGCAAAACATCTCTTGTATATTTCGGTTACATTGTAGGGGGTGGAGAACACAAGATTGATCCCTCTAAATTGGAGGTAATTGTAAATTGGCCAAAGCCT
Source organism: Picea engelmannii (assembly GCA_009831015.1). Classification (NCBI taxonomy): domain Eukaryota; kingdom Viridiplantae; phylum Streptophyta; class Pinopsida; order Pinales; family Pinaceae; genus Picea; species Picea engelmannii. Next base: position 123,463 of record ML826092.1, on the reverse strand, counting down.
ACAAATGTAACTAAAGTAAGAATCTTCATGGGGGAAACACATTATTAGATGAATTTTATTGAAAACTTCTCTCTAATTGTAGCTCCTTTACATGCTTTGACAAGTGTGAAAAGGGGATTCTAGTGGGGGGAAGCCAGCAAAATGATTTCAACACTTTGAAAGTGACAATTAGTACAACTCCTGTTTTGGCATTGCTAGATCTCCAATAGTCTTTTGAAATTGAAACTGATGCAAGTGACTATGCCATGGGGGAAGTGTTGATGCAACACATAAAAACCATATGCTATCATTATGAGACCTTCACTACAATAGTATATAACTATCTAACCTATGATAAAGAATTGTATTCTTTAGTAAAAAGTGTTAAAAAGTGGAAACATTACTTAATGGGAAAAGAAACAATAATACATATTGATCACCAACCATTACAGTATCTACAATCACAAACTAAGCTACAACAATCAAGGCATTTTAGATGGATGGGAGTTTTACATCAATTTTATTTGGTCATTAGATATAAAAAGGGAATTCATAATAAAGTTGTTGATATGTTATCAAGACCTCGTAGTACAATTGCGACAATCCTTAAGCACAATTCAATTACTCATGAAAGATACATTGAACAATATGATGAGGAAAAAGATTTTAAAGAAGTCTATGCAACTTTAAGTCATGGTAAAAGAGCAGAAGAATTGAATTATCATATAAAAGACAAACTTTTGTATCATTTGGGCAAATTATGCATTCCAGAAAGTGAAAGAGTCCATGTAATCAGGGAGGAACATACTTCTCTTATAGCAATACATTTTGGTGTAGACAAAACAGTTTCTCAGTTACAAAGGTTTTGTTATTGGCCTCGAATGCATGAAACTATGTCCAAGTATGTAAAAGGATGTACTATGTGTGCAATAAGAAATCCAAGTAACAAAAAGCTAGGATTGTACACTCCACTTCCTATTCCTTCTAGACCATGGGAAAGTGTATCTATGGATTTTATGGGGGGTTTTCCTATGTATATGAAAGGTCATGATTACTTGTATGTAGTTGTGGATAGGTTCATCAAGATTTGTGTTCTAATTCCTTGTAAAAATCAGGTCACTGGTGAACAAACAACACAAATGTTCTTTGAAAATGTATGGGTTCATTTTGGGTTACCTACTTCTATTGTATCTGAGCGAGATTCTAGGTTCATGGGGAAAGTTTGGTCAAGATTGTGGGAACTTATGGACACCAGACTAGATAAGATCACAACATTTCATCCACAGACGGATGGGCAGACAGAGGTGGTGAACAAAACAGTAATGCATCTACTTTGGGCATATTGCAACAAACATACTAAGCTTTGGTATGAACATTTGTGTTATGTGCAACATGCGTATAATCGAGCCAAGCATTATTCTACCCAAAGATGTCCATTTGAAACATGTTTGGGATACTTGGCAAAATCTCCTTTGGATTTTTTCTTTGGGAAAGACATTCTAGCAGACAAGCATACTTATGTGGACAGGGCTACAAAGTTCATTGAATGGATCCAAATGGTTCATCAAGCAATACAGGAACAATTGGAGAAAACACAAGCCAAGTACAAGGCGAGACATGACATGCATCGATTTGATCAACAGTTCAAAGAGGGAGATCAATTATGGTTATACATCAACAAGGAAAGATTGCAAGGAGAAGGTAAAAAGATAAAACCAATTCGTTATGGTCCTTTCAAAATTTTAGACAAGATTGGTTCTAATGCTTGCTAGTTAGAATTGCCTCCATATATGCAAATTTATTCAGTTGTAAATGTGGAAAACTTGAGATTGTATGATCCTCCTGTGATCAAGGATCAAGGAGAGAATGTTCAGATTCCTTCCATAGAATATTTTTCTCCTGATTATATGAATGAGTTGCAGGAATACACCATTTTGGACAAAAGAGTTTGTACTTCTTGTAGGGGCGATGTGGAGTATCTTCGAGTGGGATTGAAGAGAACAAATCCAAGCTAGGACAAGTGGATGGAGACTGGAAAAGTGAGGGCACAATATCCTCACTTATTTACCAACTGATACCAGAATTTTGGTGGTCCAAAAGATTCCAAGTGGGGAGGATTGATCCAAGAGGATCCTCAGGTCCAAAAAATGCTCAAAAATAAAATTTCTCGGATTTGGAAGAAACTAATTCCATTGTGTATGTCTCATCGTGCTGATTCTGGCCATATATTTAATTTATTAAATGGACACTGTATGAGAAAGTTATCATGATTTGATCTGATTTCCAAATAGGCAAAAAGTCAATAGTCAACAGGAAAAATGCCAACATGCAAAACGTCAACGCTAACTTCATGATGATGTCACCATGTTGACATGGCATCATCTAGAGGTGACATGTGGTAGTTGATCGTACAATGACGTGGCATAGGATTGGCTTGCTGACTGGGCAGGTGTGGCAGGCATGGTCCAATCAACATTTGACAAGTGTCACCATCGTCGACGAATATAATGGTGCCATATGGCCCAGTCATGGCTGACATGTGTCACCCTTTTATTGGTTTTTGTGGTAAAAGGTATTTGGACTCCACTGGAGTCGAACCTGCGACCTTCGGGTGTGGGTAGCGTTTTGGGAAAGGTCGGGATACCAACCCGCCTGTAGTGGGACTTAACATGTATATGCGCTTTATTTTATTTAAAGTGTGTTGGAGTAATGGTCACAGAGTAAAGGGGTTGGGGCTAGTCCCTAGCCCGTGGTCTTGTTTGCAACCATATGCCCACATGTGAAGATTAGAACCCTGAAGAATATACACCAAACAATAAGGGCGTGAGGGCTACCAGAATAGGGCTCAACCACTAGTAGAAACCAGGAGCAGTGACCAGTGACCAGGTTCGATCGACATGGGGCTTATCCATCCGATTGGGCCCTCAGTCCCATAGCTTGCACCATATGACCAGTAGCTGACAACAGAGGGGCCATCGTGGATCACCCTTGTGGGTTGGCGCTTGGCCATATGGACTCATATGACCTGGAAAAAGGGGCACGTGCCAACCTTTGGGGGGTTGTTTTGATTTTTTATAACAGAGTGGATATTTTTTTATAGTTTTTTCCCAGATTGGGCCTTTTTGGAGATTTCTTGGCCATTTGGAGGGGGATTTGATCCCAAAAAGATGCCATATCTTTGTGGTAATTTGGGCTTCCATAACTGAGCCTAAAAAATATATAAACCATGAATTTTGAGCTTGTGAGGGTACTTTGGTATGTAGGGAATGTGAAGAGAAGCTTGAGCTAATGACCCATTTCTCATGTTTTGAGGGGCATTGAGTCATGTTTTGAGAGGAGATAGTTGAGGCATATTTGCATTTGCACAAGGAGGTCTTGTACAACATATCAGAAGCATGTTTGTAACATCAAATAGCCATTGTAAAGATAAATTGAGCATTAAAGATCAATAAAGCGGTCCTCCACTTGGAAGCAGGCCGAGAGACGTAGCCACACATTGGTGAACTCCATTAACAAGTTCTTTGTGTCTTTTTATCTTTCTTCTTGTTGTTAACTTCTATTATTTGCAGCATGGTTTATGATGGATGAACTCTTTAATCATTCATGAGCATCAAGTTAATATCATTTTGTTATTAATACCTTTCATTTTTGGATCAATCTCTTTGTTTCTTTGGATCTCTGCAGTCTTTCCTTAGATGTCCTTTCTACCCACAATTCAAACACTCTATCTTTCCTAGTATCGATTTGGATCTACCATTCCTATAATTCCTATGGTTCGTTGAGATATTTCCTCTTTCCTTTTTTGTTTCCCTATTCTCCATGGTCAATGCATTCCCTGATGTCTCACCTGTGCTTTTCCATTGCAATTCCTTGCTGAGGATAACACCAACAACATCATCAAAATTCAAAGTGTTTTAACCAGAGACAAAGTTAGTTATATCTATGAACAAGCCATTCTAGATTTTTGGCAATGAGAACAAGATTAGAAGAGCCATAAACTCATCATCGAAGTCCACTTTTACATAAATTAGTTGATTAGTAACCATATTAAATTCATTTAAATGGTTGAAAATAGACCCACCTTCTGAGATCTTCATATTAAATAATCACTTCATAACCTTGTTGGAAGTCGAGGGATTTTCATATAGTTTATCAAATTCCTTCAGCATATCCTTCGTTTTATTTTCTTTTGAAATATTAAAATATACTGACACTTCCATGCACAATCGTATCGTTCCTAGTGCCTTTCTATCGAGAACCTCCCATTTTTATTCCTTCATACTCATAGGCTACTTTTATTTTCCACCCAATGGTAGGAAAAAATCCTTTTGATATAAGTATTCTTCCATTTTCATCTTCCATAACTAGTAGTTTTGGATGTTAAATTTTTCAACCTTAAAATTTCCATCTTTTGCCATTTCTCCCACTTGAATCAAGAACCCTCTTTTCCTATGAGTTACCTTTCGCTCTGATACTAGTTGTTAGAAAAAACAGGATCACAGTGAAATAAAATAAAACATATGCATAAATAAAACACATAAGATACAAAATGCAATAGAGGCACATATATACATGGTTCACCCAGTGTGGGTTGCGTCCACTAGAGAAATTGCAAGGTCCTTGCTTTATTATTATCCATCAAATGAAGGAATACAACCTACAACACATCTATTGTAACTTCCTCTTCTTTCTCTAACATTATC
>ML826092.1:96795-112150 GCA_009831015.1 Picea engelmannii | reverse complement strand
AGCATTAACTTCTCCATTGTATATTGGCAATTCAAATTTTATATCAAGCTTTAATGAAGGAATTTGCAAAGGAGTTTTACCATGCCCCTTTGGAGAATTCGGAAGAGGTCTTGAACTGGTAGAAGAAGAAGAAGAAGATGGAGAAGAGGGTGGTGGAGAAGCACCATTCCCTCCATTTCTGTCTGGAGTTTTGTTACCACTGCTTCCTTTATGCCTTGAAGGGTTGGAGCCTTCACCTTGCGACGATATGTTCCTTTCCATCAAGATCTTCATCATCTCTCTCATCTCCATGATAGCCTTTCTGAGATCTTCATCTTCTGCAAGAACACGTTCATGACTTTCTTCATGAGCCATACTTGGTGAATGCCTCCTTGAAACTTGCGGTGATTGTAAATGCTTCCTCCATGAAGAATGAGAACTTGGCTCCACAAGTTTCAACCTTTTGAGCATCAGACACAAACACTTGCAAAACAATCAAGTCTTCAAAAACCAGTGCTCTGATACTAACTTGATCTAAAACTTGAAGAAGACTTGAAATCTTGAAATTATTGCAAGTAAATGTTATGTGTTAGAAGCAAATGGATCAACTTTGAAACACATAAATTAAAGGATTACTCATGCAAAATGCACATAGACAGCAACATAAACATTGAATATAAGCACATAAACACAACAATTGATAAAGGAGTTCACCCCTCTCTTGGGCTACATCTCCTGGTCCATCTTCCAATGGATCATTATTATTAATTTCTCAAAGTGCTCAAAAACATGCCTTACAATGCTCAAACTGACCAACAGACTGTTCCAATGGCTTCAGAGCGTCCAAAAACCCCTAGCTGGGCTCTTTCGGCACCTCAATCGATCGAAAAACGAAGAAGTTAGGCCTCCTGGAAGTCCCCCCTTCAAGCTTGTTGTCTCTGCATCTACAAAACGCACCCTTGTTATATGAACCTGGCACACACGCAATTTAAAGCATGAAAACCCAACACCATGCACAACCGTTCCAACGGTGCAAACTGTAGGACGTTTATGGGTGCGCCAGCCCCTAACCGCCTAGCACCTGGGCACATGGCGGGTCATGATATGACCTCGGGCTTTAGCCGTTTTCCAACCGTTTGAAACCAAAACTTAATCTCCCCGTGCGCTTCGTGTGGTCACATGGTTGTTTGCAATACACACTCCGTATGCAATGTGGTGGTTACATATATAAAAGCACACGATTGGGGGCTCCATTCCGTTGTAACAACTCCCGCGCACAATATTACCACAGGTTATATGTTATGTAACAAAACCACGGGCCGGGGCTAAGCCCCAGCATGACCTCCCACCATATACAATAATATGTGAACTTAAATACAATAAAACACACATATGTAAAAAGAAACAATCGGTTGTACAATGGTCGAGCGGATGTTGTAAAGGCTTTACATGGTGGGGAGGTCCGGGGGTCGAACCCCACAAACTTCAATACATTTTAACAAACAAAACAATCAACCAATACCGGGGTGCCATGTGGCAGCCCATGATTGGGCCACGTGGCACCCAATCATTTGACCAAACAATGCCACGTATCAAGATATCATTCACTCTCAACTGAAAACCAAACTCTGCCACGTCATCACATGCCACATCATCGTACAGTCGTACAGCTCTGCCACGTCAGCCTGTACGGATTGTATGGGCTGTACAGTCAGCGTCCTTTTTTTGTCTGTTTGACTTTATGAACAGATTGCAATATTTCTCGCTCCTGGCGTCCGTTTGAGATGAAACGAGTTGCATTGGGTTCGCAACGACGAGGCCTACGCTCTTGTCCGGTTTGAAGTGATTCCAAGCACTTTGAATGTTTGAGCAAAATTTGATCCCCTGATCATTTGCTTGGCCAATCAATACAAAATCTACCCAATAGGTCATCTGGAGAAACTACAAGTCAACATAGGAGTGAAAACAAAGTTCGACTTTGAGGTCATCATGATTATGGATGAATTTGATCTATATCTTTCACTATTAGGTATTAACTGAGTCTTTGACAATAATGCGGTGTTAAACTTGAAGAAGAGACAAATGTACTTTGAAACAGACACCCTGCACATGGTCATGCCACTAGATCCATAAGAAGGTGACCAATATAATGAGTATGTGTATGAGGATCTGCAGAACTTATTTATTGAAAACATCTTCAATATCACAAGACACAAGGAGGACTACATCAACCCCACTGCAAATGAAGAGTTACATTGGAGATGTGTCAAGTCCTATAACACTGATTCCAAGGATGCCATGGATAGGTGGAAAAATAAAATTTACAAAGTATCAACAAGGAGGTGCATCCATATCTATTCAAAGGAGCACAAAGAAGAATTTGTCTCATATCGGTATGATGGATCATAATCGATGAATACTTTTATTACATGGATATAACAATGCATTCCCAAGCATTAGAGGACTTGTGAACTTGATATAGTACTCCTTGGAATTATTTCACTCTAGTGGGTTGCACATTAAGAGTCTTATCGTGAATGGGAAGCTGTAGAGTAATCCATGCGAGAAAGGTTTTGACCAACTATTGAAATTTTTCAATATAAATGTCCTTTTGAAAAACATTGGATAGATAAGTAGAGGTGCAACTCACATGGTCACTATATGAATGATTATTGCAAGCTCCCCAAGAAACACCCCATCTCCTCGATGCCCCAATTTTACATTGGGAAAAGTGGGTGACCCTCAATAAATCACGACAATCTATTCCCTACATGCTTATTCCCCAACCCCATTGCACATACAGATGACTCCAACAAAACTATCGAAGAAATGGTTAGACAATAAATACTACCAGATCCAGTTGAACGTACTCTTCTACCTTCCTTGGAGACATTCATCGGCCATGCCCGTATGCGGATACGTAACGACCCACTTGGGGTCGCTCCATCCCTCTAATCCACTAATCAATTCCCATTAGGGTGCATAGAACCATGCACCGTACCTACGACGAGTACAATTGCGCATGGGTTCTATCATATACATCTTTACTAATTTCAAAGATCTAACAGAGGAAACATATTGGAAATATTAACTATAGAGGTTACAGGTAATCCTCACATGTTCACTACATCTAGTTACATCATTTACATCCAATAAAGACCATTGTCAGGATGATGATTTCCCTGATTTAGAACAAAAGTTGAAGTTACTTGTAAAAATCCCTGCATGACTCAACATTAATGCCAGTATGAAAAAAAAACTCCAGCATGCCAATCCCAACGGCTAGAATGGGGTAGAGTAACATCCACCTTGACTAAAATATGGGTCAACGACTTCGCCTACGTTACCCACCAAGTGTCCTTATGGATCCATTCAATTCAAAACCACCCTCACCTTCCACTTCCTCACCATTGTTTTTTTTCTATTTTTTATGTGCTACATATCCTCATTTCATACTCCCATAACACACACTGTCACCAATCCCATATCCTAGTACACGACCAAATTCCAGCACCATTACCACTAATTTTTAAATGGCTTCATCCAACCAAGATAAAGCAAGGATAAAGTCTAAGGCTGTGAAATAAATGCCACTTATTTATCCTATACTTCCCTATGGAGTCCTAATTGAATGCCTTCCATTCACAAAAGTACCCCTCCTGAAGTGTGATGATTATAATATCCACGACCTTGACCATTTTCCTAAACTTCAGCTTGACCGATACACAGATTCCATCTGACACAACGATGGAAAGAATAATACATTCATACAAGAATGGGAATGAACCTTTAAGTGATATTGGATCCTATGCCTTCTAAGATGTCCTCATTTCGGTCGGGTTGAGGTCATGCAGTCATGTGTTCAGTTCCTCACCATATTACAAGGGGAATATCTCTGGTTTGATTGGTCGTATCTCATAGACCAAGCCATTATAAACAAATTATTTGGTCTTCCCAATTCCGGTGAGAATCCATCCAACACTCTTAAATAAAAGGATGCATCGCTAGAGGAGGTGGATTCTAAATATGACACACAAAGAGGAAAACATGACATTTTTATTCCTACAATAAATTATTCAATAGTCTAGTTTGCAATTCATTTTATTTTATCCAAGCTTATTCACAAAGTCCAAAAGGAATAATACCCAACCGACATCGTTTTGGCGGCCTAGCATTGTGTTTACATACATCATCTAGCTTGGGCCCCTTACCTCTTTAAATAATTTGTCACTGACTGCTTGAACACTCAGGATGAGGGGAAGAAATTTCAATATAATTGGGTAGTTTTTTTGCTAGGCATGGCACTCTGAAAGCCACCCCCAAGATTTGAAATAGATATGGATACTACTCTATCATTTCTCTCACCCGTTTCATAATGATCCAACATTCCAGGGATGCCAAGGAAAAAAACTCCATTTCTAAAAGGTTGAAGCATTGGTACACCCACCTGATCAATGCATCCGTCGAACAAGTCTGCATCCCATCCCACATATTCAACAATTATGAACATCATATTTTTTTTACATGTAGATTCCATAATGTGGTCATATTTCCTTGCATAGATACAAAGAAATCAAAAGTTGTACTTCCCTTCTATATTATAGAGAGAGATATTATTTTGGGAGTTGAAAATTGGTCGACCTAGGACCATCATCCCTTACCAAAATATACAATATGAATTTGAAATCAAGTCAAATAATTCCTAGGACCACCCCAAGATTACAACAGAGGGAGATAAGACAAAAAAAAATGACCAGGAATATTGAATCTCCCCACTCCCTTGCACATTCTCACCGAGGAAGGCGAGGTAGGTAAAACTTCTTGTGCATCAAGTATCTTCCTTCTAGCTAGTTGGTCGCCATATTAATATGTGTATTTTAGACAAGTGCAATTAGTTTATGTAGTTGTTGCTTAATATGGTTTTCTTTATGCATAGTGAAATTAACTATGTTGTGTTGCTAGTTTTTCTCGAAGCAAGTCAAGTCGAGTGACAACTATTATAGAGATTGTTTAAGACAAAAACATTCAAAGGTGAACAGGGAGAGAAGGTGTTGTGTTGTGTTGTTGTTTGATAATTTTTTTGGTTGTTGTTTGATATAGGTTGTTTTGTACATAGTGCAACTTCTTTTTCTATGTTGCTTGTTTTTCTAGGAGCAATTCAAGCGGGTCAGAGGATGTTATAGAGACTGTGTAATATGAAAGAAGTCAAAGTTGAGTAGGGAGAGAGTGTGTTATGTTTTGAGGTTGTATTGTTTACCTTTTTTGTGTTTCTTAATGAGTTTATCTACTATGTCATATGTTATTGTTCAGAGAGATGGAGTTGTTCTAGATTTGCAAGAGCTCGAAGTGGCGAGCTCCAAGAGTTCTAATTTTTGGTTTGTGGAAATGTGCGTCAAACTGTAAGAAATCATCTACATTTTATGCTATATGCTAGGGAAAACTAGGTCCTTATTGTTATTTTTCATTTTCCTATTGTCGTCTTGTATATTTCATCTTCTTTTGCAGTTGAATGATGCTATAGAAATGGTTCTGGTGTAAAGTTAGGGAGTAGTGCATTATTTTTCATTTGTTGTAGAGAAATGTTGTTTTTATGGTGGTGCATTGCATTGTGTTTCATCTATTCTCTTTTTGTTGTCGTTTGATTATAGTATAAGAAGATATAGTTCAGAAAGACATCCATTTTGCAGTTTTCCTAGACAATGTTTCTATGAACATATGACAACACTTGATGCAACTATATTGTGCATCTCGATAGTGGCAGATGAGTATCACTAAAACAACCATTACTGTGTATTTTAGAATGCTTGTGAAAACAATTCATGCCAGGTGTTTTCGTGTTGTTGGCTTGTATTTTTCATCTTGTTTTTCAGTTGATTGATGTTATGGAGATAGTGCAAGTATAAAGTTAGGAATCAATGCATTATTTTGCATGTTCTGTAGAGAAATGTTGTTTTTAGGTTGGTGCATTGAACTATGTTTCATCTATCCTGTATTTTTTTGGGGTTTTATTATAGTGTAGGTAGATATAGTTCAGAAAGATGGGCATTTTGCAGTTTGTCATCAGGATTTTTTTATGGATATATGGTGGAATTTTGTCTGGCTATATCTTGCGCATATCGACAATGGTAGATGTGTATCATTGACATGGACATTGTTGTGTATTTTCAATTCTTATGTAGATAATTCATTCTAGTTATGGTTGTGTTGTTATGTGCATCTACATGACAAATTGTGATAGGGGATTTAAATTGGACGATATTCCAACGATTTGCCACAAGTTGATTTTAACATATTTGCAAGGAAACAATATTCATTTAGATATATTTTGTTGTGCGAGAGGAATATTTTTGCGGAGGGAAGAGATATGGCTATTGAAAAACCTCTATCCAAACTCAAAGGTGGGAAAGTAAAAATGCTCATGAAAAGTAGATTGTTCAAATAGATCGTAGACCTAGGATGCCAATTTTCTAAAATGTCTTTTACACATATCATATACCTTTCGAATAGCAATAGCCATATTAAAAAAACATTGAGTAGTTTACAGATAGGAAACACATTTTCTTGGCAGTGCTTCTACATGTGTGATGTTTTCTCCTAAATTGGAACAAATCAATTTATTATAAATTGGTGATCTATTTTGAAAATTATGTCACTTGTCATAATCACATATGAAGAACTATTGTAAGTGTCGAGGTGAGAGAGGGTGAGGATTATAGACATTCTATCTTTGTGCTGAAAATCCATGCAACTTATGGTTTGGAATTGACAGAGTTGGTTTCATAGATCCTTGTGAAATTGGTAGAGAAATGTCATCAACAATTCCTCATATGTGTATGTTATACAGAGTTGATACTTTATCTATTTAGCACTTGGTCTCTATTCAAATATTATGTAGAGAAATTATACATTTTTTCTTTCCGCATTGCCATAGTTCCACATCTAACATTGTGTTTGATAGTGTGTTCTCAATGCATGGTCCATTTACTTTTTTTCATTCATATTTTCATTGGCATTGGTGTAGTGTTTAAGAAAACTAGTTCTCTCTTATTAGCTATATTGTTGGATAAAATGGTTGAATGAGATATTCTTGATGTGCATCACATAAAAAATGTTTTTTTTACTTGCATATTGTCCAAAGATAAATGGGTCGCAGAGTTGTCATTGTGTCAAGGATAATAGTAGGATTGAAATCAGCCAAAATATTTTACATGTATACGGGGTACCTTTCGAATAGAAATAGTAATAATAAAAAACCATCGAGGAGTGTATAGATAAGTAGCAAATTTTCTTCGCAGTTCTTCTATATGGGTGTGGTTTCCTCCTGAATCGAAGAAAATCAATTTACGATAAATCAGGAACCTATGTTGCAAACTACATCACTTGTCACAATCAGTGATGAAAAACTATTGGAAATGCAGAACCGCCAAAGTGTAGCAATGTGGGAGGGTGGCTGGTGTGGCTTCTCAGTAAAAGGCTTAAAAAAGAGACTATCTTAAGTGCACCAAGTATAGCTATGAACATATGGAAAAACTCCATGCAACAATTTCTAGAGAAGGTTGGTAGTGGAAGAGGAACATGGCTAGAACAACAACCACTATGTATTTTCAATGCGTGTGAAAATAATTCATGCTAGTTATTATTGTGCAGTTTGGCGCGTTCTATTGCAAAATATTTGTACAACATCGAAAGTGACCAAGTAAGAATGCTTTTGAATAGGAAATTATTGAAAGACAAATAGATTGCAGAGTTGGGATTACCCGAAATCCAAGAGGAATATGAAAATCAAATAAAATGTCTTTTAGACACATATCAAATAACTTTCGAATAGGAATAAGAATAATTTAAAACCATAAAGAAGTCTAAAGATAAGCATTACATTTTCTTGGAACTATTTCTAGATGTGCCACCTTTCCTCCTAAAGGGAGACCATTGAATTTATCATAGATTAGTGAAATAATTTGTAAATTGTGTCTCTTGTACCAATGATGGATGTGAGAGTATTGAAAATGCGTAATTTGAAAAGTAAAGCAAAGCATGAGGATGTTTGGTGCAGGTTATTTGCACAAGGATTTAAAATAGAGGATCTTAAGTACACCAAGTATAATTATGAAAATTGGATGGGGATTCAAAATAGACTGAGCGAATGCTTGTTCTATTTTTTAGTTCGTGGGAAGGATTCTAGATTTTTGGGCCTTGCACTAAGATTTCATGTCACTTGTGGTTTCACATTTGTAAAGTTGGTTTCATAGACACATGTGTGATTGGAAGAGAGATTTCATCAATGCTTCTGCATAGTTGTATATTGCAAACAGGGGAATCTTTTTCTATTTATTTCTTGGTCTATATTCAAATCTTGTGTGGAGAACAATTACGTTTTCTCTTCCAACACTGTCATTGTTTTGCATCTTGCATCATGTTTTATAGTGTGCTCTCTATGCATAATAAAGTTACTTGATTTATTTAATTTTGCATTTGAATTTTATTTGCATTGTTTCTATATGTGTTGTGTATTCTGTTGAATTAGACCAAATAAAATTATCATAAATCAGTGACCTATATTGAAAATTGCGTCACTTGTCACAACCAAGGATGATAAACTGTTGGAAGTGTGGAGGCACAAAAGTGTAGCAATGTGATAGGATGAGTCGTGTGTGTTCACCACACAAGGATTAAAAATATACCATCTTAGGTAGAACAAGTATAAGTATTAACATGTGGTGACACTCAGTGCAAACATGTCTTGGGAACTTTTGCAGTGGTAGAGGAATACGGCTAGTACAACAAGTACTGTGTATTTTCAATGCTTGTGCAGATAATTCATGTGAATTATTATTGCGCATTCTCTCACGAATAGTTGCAAAAACTTTGTCCAACCTCAAAAGTAGCGAAGTAAGAATTCTTTTGACTAGAAAAGTATGCAAGACAAATAGATCACAGACCTAGAATTACACGAAAACCAAGAGCATGATGTGAGTATGATAAATTGTGTTTTACACATATATCGGATAAACCATAGAGCAATTTATAGATGAGAAACACATTGGCTTCGCACTACTTCTAGATGCATAACATTTCCTCCTAGTGTGTGGCCTTTAATTATAATGTGTGTTGTATGCACAGTACAATTACTTCGTTTTATTCAAACTTGCATTGGCATTAGTGTGGTTAAGCAAAATCAGTCCTCTTTTATCAATTGTGTTGCTCAATCAATTGGTTTAATGAAATATTCTTGATGTGCATTATATATGTCAAAAAACATTTAGGGCTTGGTTGTCATTTGTTTTTAGGGGTGGATTAAATTGGTCAAGAGTTATTTCAAAAAATATATATATGGAAAAGGAATCAAAGATAAAGAAAGACAAAAAAAGGGTATCTTGTTTCGATATATATATATATATATATAATCCACCCCTTATATTCCCAATTGTTGGATTCCATAGCCATAGCTTGAGCATCATTTGAATGAAAGAAACTAAATCGAACAAAATAATGTTTTCATATTCTTGTTATATATTTAGGAAGTCCTTGTTTATGTGTTGGATCAAGAAATTTTGTGGGGAATTGAAAGTAGCTGATATAACAGATATTCTAGTCACAAAAAAAAAAAAAAATATCGTCAATTTGCATTGTGTTTTCATATTGCTACCATCAATATACATTGTTGTTTGACTTGTTCAATGTGCATTGCATATAAACAATCACCGGTGTTTAAAAGGGAAATAGGGAAAATAAACAAACGTGGAACAAGAGTTGCGTAGGTGCATTTTTCTAATTTCACTGGTGTACTATTCATTTTTTGTTCTTTAGAATTTTGTATTTCATGTGATTTTAACATAAGGATTTATTTACATGCTCATTGATTTTGGTTTACTACTTTCACGTGAAAATGAAATAGAGCAATTAAAAAATCTAAAGAAGTGACAAGAAATGCAGAAGAAGAAATTGAAGAACAATGTCCGAAGAGAAGGTATGCATGTAATAATTAGACAAACAAAAACCTTTTTTTGGGTAATTTATATGCAGATGCAACAATATATATCGATACTGCATAGTAGTGCGTATAATCGAAAGTGCATATTGCATCTGTTACTATTGTGTCAGTAGTGAGTTGGACATCAAGTGTTTGTCAAGATTTGATGTCCACAACTCCAAGTTATTTTCATATTGAAAGTTTTGTGGCGAAGTGAACAAATTTCCAGCGGAGACTATTTGGGATTTGCATAGGTGTGCTAGCCCTCTGTTATATTTGAATGGACAATGTATTGGATAGAAGTGCACCGACAAAGTAAAAAACACATAGCATTAAAATACATAACCATTGAATTGAGAAAAAACGTGCTAGCTTGTGAAATAGAATCGAAATTTGGATTATTTTGATTTGAAAATAATGACATATACAAATATAGACTAGTACATTTCATAGAACTATATTATGTTCTTTGCTCATTTGAGAAATGGTTGCATGGCTCTGGTCCATGGATTCTTTGTTGTTAATATGTACTTTCCCTATCGTTTAACACTTATCTATTAACACCATCGCTTGATGCAATTGGTGTTATAGTGAAAAAAGAAGAGAAGGTGAGGAAAATGTTGAAATCTGGTGCACGATGGATTGTCTTTCTAGAAATTGCAGTCTGCTATATACTTCTAGCTCTAGAATTCGATACTTGGAAAGATTTGCATGCTATTGGATTGGTAGTTCTCAGCTCATGTCGTGTTGGGAGGTCAAAAATATGTCATGTCGAATTATGTCCATTGTGAATGTGGCTAGGTTGGATACCTACACATTTATTGAGTAAGTGAAAAACATCTATCTGGGTTGTTGTTGCATCACCAAATAGATTTTAAAATGATTAAGGTCATCTTAGAAGTAGCAGCTCGATTTATTGTACATTTTTCATGGATGATGATGTATCTCTACTTTGGATTCATATGGACCAATGGAGCGTGGGCATGCTTCATCCTACATTCTAGAAATTTAAGCAGTAGCTAGTGCAAGTCCTATAGCTAGAACTTTGTCTAATTACGCAAGAACTTGCAAATCACATGAACGGGGTGATTTTTGCAACAGACAGGCCCAATGTCATCCTCTTGTTTGGATCATCTTAGTTGATAGCCAAAAAGAGGAGGACAACTACAACCAATAGAGGGGTTATTCTGTACAATAAATCTGTTGGGTTCAATAAAGGTGTTGATCCATGGAAACACACAAAACAAATGTTGAAAGAGAGAGATGGAGAACTCTAGGAACTTCGAAGCACAATTAAAGAAATGTTTTGGCAAGGATGGGATTCTTGATCATCGATTATACACTAGGTCTCCTTCCCATCAGTTTCCTTCTCAGTGCGAGATGGCATGAGAATGAAACTGTGGGACTGCAAGTGATTTGCATGAATTGTTCCCTATAGTAAATCACATTTTTGCTAGCAGAAGTGAGGGATGTGGGGACTTTACGATTGAACTATGATTCCTGAAATAAATTGACCTACTATATGGGTGTCTGGTAGAACTTCTCAATTGACAGCTTGTGGGAGCTATATTCATGGATAAATGTGAATTGGTTGGAAATACTATGGACCTGCAAAGTGGTATAAATAGTTCAAAAGACAATAAAAAATTGTTGTTGTAATGTTATTATTTTTGGGATGGCTCCATGCGTCAATGTTCCTATACTGATAAAATGCAATTCAGATCTAGGTTCCTTTGATGTTGTATGCAATGCCAACAATTTTCCATACTCCTGGTTTCCTTTGCCCAATGTCGGCTAATAACTAATCAGGCATGTTGTATGTGTGTGATTTGGCTACAACAAATTTATTGATTCTTTGATAGTGCAAAATGCTTTGTAGTGCTTGTGTCTCCTGTGCAAAAGTGTCATTGTTTATAATGTCCTATGTACTTCCCATGAATTCTTGTGCAATATGATATTTGCAAATATACTAACATGTTATGTTTTCATGTAAATGGATAGGTAAAGAATCTTTTGACAATAATGTTTCTAAGAGAAGGTTACATCTTGAGTTAGTGCATCATTTGCATGGGTGATGTCGACAACTTCAATACTATTCATTAATTTATATTTCTTTTCATCTGCCAGCTTCCTCCAACTTAATGTCCATGTCACATAGTTCAATTTTAGAAAGGAAATTTGTCCATGGACCTTCTCTGAATTGTTTCTTAAGAAATATTGATACTAGAATATGTGTTGCTTATGCTATTGGCACAACAATGCTACTTTGATTTTCTATCTTCTATAGGTTTGTTTCTTTAAATGCATTTTGATAAACCTGAAAGTTATCAATAATACATTATCAAGGTCATATTGATTTAATGCCAGATGCATAGGTCATATTTACTAACATGTGATTTCCACACCTAACTTAGTCATGTAATATGGGAAATCATTAATAAAAAGCACTGGAAATCCCATAGACAACCACCACATTTACTTTTCATGAGTTCTAATTAGCATTTGTTTTTTGCAAACCAAATTTCCATAAATGACTTGGTCATCGTGCAAATTATTTGATTGTCAAAGTCTCCAGCTATTAGAGTTCCATAGGATCATGTAATTGATGTACCGCTTATTCCTAATTACTGATGCATTTCAATTGGGGGATCAAGCTCAAAGTATTGTGCAAATGCATATAGATATTCTAGAAGAAAAATACAAGTTTGTCTTAGTGGAAAGTGCTATGTGTCAATGTTCATAACAATGTATGTTATACTTGGAAAATCTTTTGCATTTGTAGGCATTTTAGAAGTTTAATCTTGTACACATCATTAATAATTTTGTAATTTTATGTGATGTATTGTGTGAAATATGCTTTTGTGTCTTGCATAGTTGATGTGCATCTGTCCTATGAAAAATAAAATACGTTCAGGTATTTGTTGTTGCAAGCACGAGAAGTTGGAAAAGCCAGGGAAGTATTAGTATTGGTGCATCGCAGACATACTCCCAACAATAGAGACGCAAGTAAGTTCCTATAATCTATTTTTTATTTCCACGTTACGATAGCATGATGAGCTAATAACATCAGGTGCTTTGCAATTTGCAAATTGCTATATTCAGTTCAGGTGAAATAGGTATACTTGGAATTGAAGCAATCAATGTTGGGGAGTGAAGTATGAGAGGAATAGGTGAAACAACTATCCATGCACAACATGACCAATTTCAAAGTTATGTATATAAAAGTGTACATTTTGCAGTTGGACAAGAAATACATTGAAACTATTTTTTATATTGCTTATTTTATGTGATTGTTTTTCCATGATGCAGCTCCACAACTTCGAAAATCGTCTCAATAGAGGACTTGAACAATCACAAAACTAGGGAGGTATTCATGGAGACATGATGGTTGTTTACAACATATATTTGGATAAATCAAATAGATCCCACAAAGTCTTGTGTGTTGATATGACAGATGCAAATTACATGATGACAATTACATTGATTGTTCCTACACACCTCATTAAAAGACACGAGAAAAAAGATTGTTCTCGGAGCTGGAATATCTGTTCAAAATCTCAAAATTCTACCAAAAATGGGCTATGACCATGGTGATTTTGATTGTGTTAAATAGATACTTGAATCAAGTTTCATCAAGACAATGTCTCCAACCTACAAATAATACAATTTCATTCCAACAAAACAATCAAGCAATTTTCAAGTAATACATACATGTATGCAATTGACACTATTGAATTGTCGTCACCATGGCTAGGAATGTTGGATCACAATATAGTTTTCATATAAAATATGGAAACACCGAGGATGAAAAAGAAACAATATGTTTTCCATTGGCAATTTTTTTTTAATTTTTATATGTTGCTATATCTTAGGTATAGCTATATGACAACTACAGTCTTTTATGTATCGGTTGTAGTTGTTTGAGACATATGGACATTTCTTCACTTCACTAGAACAACATATGAAAACAAGTAAATTTTACATTTTTCTATTTAAAAATAAAACAAAGAGGAGAGATGTAAAAAAAAAAGGTGTTTTTCACAACATAAGAGACATTCATAACATAAATCACAACATAAGCAGTACAAGATATGAAAAAACTAACTATGTAGAGAAATGTTGTAAGTATAGATTGACAACTCTATCTACAAATATCATGTACAAGACTATTTGAAAACATATATATATATATATATATATATATATATATATATATATATATATTTGATAATAAAAAAATGCAATGTTTGACTGTGTTAGATGTAATTAGAGATTCCCTTTTGTATATAAAAATTTTATGGGTGTTGTTATACGTACAATCGACAAAAATAAATGTGAAATGCACCACTAGGGAACCTATACTATAGGAATTGCTTCCTGGCTTAACAAAAATGCAATATGAAATATATTTGCAAAAGAAACCTAAAACAGTTTACATGCTGCTCGATTTTCGAATACATTGCAAATTTAAATTGAACAAAGTTAGTGTTGTCATGCATGTGGGATAGAGATTGAACAAGGACAATGCCATTATGCATGTACAATGACTTCTATCTATTGCTTTTTTATTTCTTTGTGCAGATACTATAACTATAATCTAGTTATTAGTTTTTATATTGACGAAAATGTTGATGCATAGTGTTATATACATTGTGTATACATATTGCATGTGTAGTTATTGAATACCAACAATAGGGTGTAAAATTAGTTGAATGTGTTTGTTGGACACTGTTAGAATTGTAGTGTCATTCTACTACATTCTTTGCAATTCAATTATGTCAAAATTTTCATGGAAATTGGACTAGATGTTTAGATGTCATTGTACATGTTACATTGCAACATTGATATATTGTTACAAGACCTAGATTCCAATTGGAACAACTTTTTCTATTTGATGCTTCGAGCATTTTTATTGCTATGGAATTTGTAAGGAATCCTTGATAACTTTAGTTAATTTCATTTTTTTAACAAATGTGATATAATCTGTGTTGCAAGTGTCATAAATTGCTACTAAAAACAATTTTGCACTATCGATGTACAAGATATCGCAACTACATTTGTTTTTCTTACAAATATTGATATGCATCTATATATTGCCTTGCTTGTTTGAATAGAATCTTTTACATCTACTTCTAGTTCAAGTAAGAATAAAACATGTGATAAAGGTGTTAGGGAGCTAACCTCCCTAACCCCTCATGTAGATAGGATAATATATTTCCCTATAATAAAGGTCGATATTAGTAAGGCCTGGCAATAAGAATAAGTCAAATGTAAGAAGAACTAATAGAAGCTTCCACTTCTAGAAGAATCTTCCTCTAGATGGTTCTTTTGATAGATAGATTTACTATAAATAGGAGTAGAGGATATTTGAAGTTTTGTCTTTTATAATAGAGTGTTGCTTTGTTG
>ML826092.1:82741-93381 GCA_009831015.1 Picea engelmannii | reverse complement strand
GTTTCCCTCTCGAAGAGGTAAGTGAACATTGTTTCCTACCAATAAAGGTATTATTTTGGTTCTTTGGTTTCATCTATTTTGTTTTTCTGTTGTTATTCTTTGCAATATTTGTGTTTTCAACTATTATAATATATCTGGTACCTTCCAAGTGGTCTCAGAGAACTTTCCTTGGCAGAAAAATGTGGGTTATTTTTTTTCATGGTAGAGACATATTCTAGCATCTTGAATCTAGAGAGATATGTTGTTCCATGCATAAATCTGTGGTCGGGGAAGCATACATGCATGAAATACAAGTGGTTCTTAAGCACACATTGTTGGCCACCCTTTTAACCCTTGTTGGTACCCCATCGAGTAGTAGCACATCAAACAACACTTGCATACAAATCGACCTAGATATCCTAAATTCCTCCATAGATAAACCAATTGGTCACCTGATTGTTGTAGTTCCACCAAGAAAAACACTTGATAAGATACTCTCTAGTACCTAGGTAGTCGGGTAGTACGACTAAGGGCACGGTCTTGCCTCCTTAGTTGGTGCCCTGAGATATTGGGTCGAGTACTACTGTTGGACCTCATATGTATATTAGAGAGATATGGCACATGGTAAACCATTTTCTATAGAAACCCTAAGTACCCTAACCCTTGGGAACGAAACAAAAACAAAACAAACAAGATCTATTTCCATGCAACTTTACCTCTTTCATTTTGTTTGCGAAATTCCTACACATTTTTTCTTGTTAAGTATTTAGGCCTTTCAACACTACAATATTCTTCAGATCGGAGTATAACTCTGCAGGAGTTAAAAAAAAAGGAGTATAGTGGTCCCACCGACACACTTATTTGGGACCTATTCCATTGGATTCCTCTCGTCACCCTAATTCTCATGATACATATCATTTTTAATAAAAAGGACCCGACCCCTTTTCCGACACCCTTATTTGGACCATATCCCATTAGATTCCCTTTTTCTCCCGAATCACAATGGTACCTATCAATTGTTACCATTATTAGTATTGGTACCACCCACTCCTCTCAACCCCCTACTTCTCCCCCCCCATCCCATTTTCCTGACCATTTTTCCAAATGGCCAACACTCGTGCCCAAGAACTCAATGCATTGGTTGCTGACAACCTACAGAACAAGGAGGACATCAAGAATATCAATGCAAACATTAGTTCACTCAATTCCTCTACTCAATTCCTCTATTCAAATCCTCAAGGACCAATGTGCCCACATCAAAGACATCAAATCCACACATGACTAATTGATGGGAAGTTCCCAGAACCCTTCCTCTTCTGAACAACTATCCTATCAGGAAGACCATGAATATTCCCATTACCAAGGTCCTCATTCTACCCACTGGTCCTGAAGGATCATGATGGCCACCGACTTGTTCCAATTGGCTAAAAACAGTGTTTGGCAACTTATTATTTTTAGCAATTTTTCGGGTCCCAAACTTTCGGGGCCATTTTGGGGGTCTAAACAATGTTTTTTCATGATTGGGAACCTCAATATTCTTTAAAGGGTCTCATTGATACCCCTAAATGAATCACCTCATCAATACCTTTCCAACGAGCTATCGTGCGTCGTAAACGGAGATCGTATGCAAAAGTTATGACCCCAGGGAGTTGATGTACTAACTTACCCCAACGGGGCCCACATGAATTTTGGCGCTTCATCTCCTAGGGTTAGGTTTTTGGAATTCATGTTTAATTTAAAAATGCCTTCATATCCTCATTGTAACATATTATCGTGGATGAGAATAGACATCACATCTCTTCTCAGAGATAAGATGCCACCATTCTAGTGAGTCTTTCACTCTGTAATTTTACAGTTCTGTACATTTCACTCATTAATAGAATTTGTGTATTATTGTATATATGTGCCTCTTGTTATATAAATCTGATATATATATGTTATATTATTATATCTTTGTATATTTCTTTATTATATCTTCAATCTTATTTTGTGTCGAAAATAATCTGGATCAGTTGTATTAAAGCAGATTGCTCTTGATCGTTTTTCAATGCATGTCCCCGATGAATTATGAGTATAGAAAGTTGGGTCTCGATCTTATCTCTCTTAAGGACAATCGCTCTCGCATGCCCAAGAGACCCTCCATGGTAGAAGAAAATAAAAATGATGAAGTATAACATTCTATTAATCTGTTGCTTGAGAAATCTCTCACGCGACAGTGGGACTAAATGATGGAGAATTTTTCCCACGTCCTTCAACGTTTTCTAATAAAAACATGCGCATCTTAATTAAGAGGCCACTTTGGAGGAAATTATCCTTTCAAGGTACAACTTAATTTTGATATTCTTGTATTTGAAGGTCAGATAAATGTAGATGCCCTAGAAAAATGGTTAAATTTGCTAGAAGGATATTTTTTTGTTCACAATTTTTCCTATAGGGAAACGATCACCTTCACACTCCTTAAGGATATCCCCCATGTCAAACATTGGTGGGAAACTTACTGGGATCAAAGTTCCACAGAGGAGTATGGAATATATGGGGCCGATCCCACTTGGTATTGTTTTGTGGATGCGGTCAAGGAATAATATTACCTTGTTGGTAACTATGATGACTAGTACATGAGATGGACCACATTGCGTCAAAAGAGGGGCCAAACAGTGTTGTATTTCACAAATTCTTTCCATACTTTATGCACCAATATGGGTATCAGAGCTTCTGAGCGACATCTAGTTCTGAAATACCATGGGTCTCTACATAGGTACATCCAAACCAAAATGGATTTCCTGGACATCTCATCACTCAGAACTGCTTATCGATATGCTATCAAAATCAAGCAGAAATTTAGGCACCAGAACAAATGGGAGTTTGAGTATACAAATCCGCAACAACCAAAGTATGGAAAAGATGAACCTAGCAACCAGCCTCGAGAAAACCAGTCTAAGCCACAGGAAAATAAGGGTAACGGAAAGATGAGGAAGGACACTCGAAAGTGGTGCGATTTCCACAATATCCTATCACACAACACTGATGAATGTCGCTCAAAAAAATCATTGGTGGTTGATATCAAAGAAAAATATCTGAACCCTGATTCAGAATCTAATTCATAAAATAATGGAATAAGACAAATCATCGAAGTAGACCCCACTGCTACTATCGCGACCGCAAAAATTCAACTGGAAGAACCAACAGATCCTAAAGAGGGAGAGTGCCTTTTTTCATTCACATATGTGGGTGAAGGGGACCCCACTGCATTTTATTATTGATAACTGAATCCATAAGAATATCATCTCATTAGAGGTCGTAAAACAATTGGGATTTTCGACAACTCCACACCCACAACCATACAACATCGGTTAGCTTCACCAAGGATGAGATATTTGTGTCAGCCAACAATGTTGATTGTCATACAACATCCAACCCTTCAAATATGAGGTATTATCTGATGTTTCCCCACTGGATGTCTGTGATTTTCTTTTGGGCCAACTATATATGTGGAATCTCCATTTTATATGAGTCTTGACCTCGTAGTGTCATTGTTACTCTGGGGGTCATCTCTATAGGATACCAAAGGTAGTTCTGACTACTCTCCCATCAAAATTTTTCCCCAAGGTAATATCTCATACTGCAAAATTCAGCCTCTTAACAATATATTCAAAATGTGAACAAAAAGGCACTGGAACCACTGCATCCTTGACCCAAGACCTTTCTATCCAATAGAAGAAGACTGCAGAAGAGAAAGAAGATATTGTTTCTTCACCTACAAGGGTGACTACACAATGCCCATTCAAGACAAGATACAACAGGTTGGTCAAATAGATTCAACCCCACCAATAATAGGTTCTTGACAACCTTCAACAAGCTAAGCAACACAACTTCGCCAACAAGGCAAACAACTCACCAAGATTCAGATTCAGAAAACGCTTTCCCCTCTCCCCTGGGAACTCAACTCAATGGAGAAGATTTCTTTCTAAGGATGGAGGATTGATCCAAGAGGATATAGGTGGCCACCCACCTATTCCAACTGGCTCAAAACATTTTTTTGGCAACTTACTATTTTTAGCAGTTTTTTGGGTCCCAAACTTTTGGGGTTGTTTTGAGGGCCTAAACGACGTTTCTTCATTATCAAACACCTCAATGATAGTCAAAGGCTTAGATTGATCCCCCTATATTAAGATCCTTATCAATAACTTTCCAATTAGCTATTGTTT
This sequence comes from Picea engelmannii, assembly GCA_009831015.1. Lineage (NCBI taxonomy): Eukaryota > Viridiplantae > Streptophyta > Pinopsida > Pinales > Pinaceae > Picea > Picea engelmannii. The sequence continues at coordinate 89,197 of ML826092.1, read as the reverse complement.
TCCCTAAACGAAGATCATATGAAAAAGTTACAACCCCAAAAGTTGGGGCCCACATGACTTTTGGCGCTTCATCTCCTAGGGTTAGGTTTTTGGATGTATAGGGTTTTGGAATTCATTTTTATTGTAAAAATTACTTCAAGGCCTCATTGTAATCATCTTCTTGTGAATGACCATAGTCATCACATCTCTTCTCAGAGCAAGCTACCACCATTCTAGCGAGTCTTTCACTCTGTAATTTTGTAGTTCTATACATTTCAGTCATTAATAGAAATGGTGTATTATTGTATATATGTGCCTCTTGTTATATACATCTGATATATATGTTTTATATTACTAGATATCTTTCAATATATCAATATATTTCTTTATTGTATCTCTGTTATCTTCTCATGACCAAAATAATCTAGATCACCCACCTTCCTCAAGACCTTTGCCTTCCCAGAATTGAGGTGAGAAAATTTGATGGCACAGATCCCACAGGCCAGGTCACTCAAATGGAACATTATTTCTCTTTGCATGGCATTAATAATGATTTATCCAAGCTCCATTATGGTATCCTACATCTAGATTTGGAACATTGGCAATGGTGGCAATGGTGTAAAAAGGCACACCAAGGGTATGTTACTTGGACATAGTTTGTTGCAAAGATTTATGATCGCTTTGACTCTGACAGCCACCACTTAGGCCATTTGAATCATTTGAAGTAGTCTAGGATAGTGGAATACTTCATCACATCAATTGATCATTTGGATTTCAGAACGAAGGGAATGACATATGATTTCTTCAGGGAATTCTTTATTAGTGGCCTAAAAGATGAAATATGTGCCCATGTTCTCATGGACCATCCCCAGACTTGGTTGGAAGCTACTCAACGAGTCAAGGAATCCCAAAAGATTGTCTCCTCCCAGATCCACAAACCATCCTTTCCTCCTCACCCTAAACCCACCATTTTTTCCCCTCCTACACCTCCCCTTAAGATCCATAAATTAACCAGGGTCGAAATGGTTGAACACCAACTCAAGGGTCTTCTTTATAATTGTGATGACAAATATTTTTCAGAGAACAAGTGTAAGTAAAATAATATTCTTATGGCCATGAATGAGGATGTTTCTGAAAAAGACGATGTTGTTTCACATGTGGATGAACTACCACAACCATTCGATCTGATCCCACTCTCTGATCCACTAGAATTTGAACCGGTGATTTCACTTAATGACCTCACTGGCTTCTCTGCTCCCGAGACCCTCAAATTAATTGGTTACATTGAAAATCATAAATTCATCATCCTTATGGATAGTGGTATCAGCCATAATTTTATCCATCGCCGCATTTCCCAAGAAGTCAATTATTAAATCTGTGCCATCAACAATTTTCAAATCACGATTTCCAATGGAGGTTCCATGAAATGTGGAGGACGTTGTGAAAATGTGCGGCTCCAAATTGCTTAGTATCATATGAAATCCCATATGTTTTCTATAGACATGGTTGTTTGTGACATTGTTCTTTGTTTCGAATGGTTACACACTCTCGACCCCATTCTCATGGATTTTAAGGACTTAACCATGCAATTCCAACAGTAAGTACCACAATATAAGTTCCAAGGAATCACAACAGGATCCCCTGAGATCATCAGTTCCCATCGCATGGAAAATCTCCTCAAAAGGGTTCATTCTAGCATTATTTCCCAACTCCACTCCATTCAATATGTTGAGACACCCTCTATGCATCTCAACCTCCAATTTATCCTCTCCCACCACCAAGTTGTTTTTACCACTCCCAAATCCCTTCCCCCTTCTTGTTGAGTCCATGATCATTCCATCCCTATCATACCAGGTATTCTTCCTCCCAATGTTATCCCTTATCATCATCCCTTTTCCCATAAGAATGGAATTGAGGAAAAATTTCATGAATTTCTAGAAGGAGGTGTTATCCATCCTAGTACTAACCCTTATTCTTCCCCTATCGTCATGGTACTCAAGAAATAAGTTACTTGGCGCATGTGTACTGATTTTTGCACCCTCAACAAACTCACAATCAAAGACACATTATTCATTCCTGTCAATGATGACATATTGGATGAATTGAGTAGTGCTCAGTACTTCACCAAACTTGATCTGTGTTCTAGCTACCACCATATCCGTATGAAATAACAAGACATTCCCAAGACTACATTTCGAACTCATGAGGGTCACTATGAGTTCTTAGTAATGCCCTTTGGCCTGTGTAATGCTCCTTCCACTTTCCAAAGTCTTATGAATCATGTATTTCATCCTTTTCTCTGTCATTTTGTATTAATTTTCTTTGATGATATTCTCACCTATAGTAAAAATTGGACCTCCGATCTCACCCATGTGGATCAAGTTCTTCATCTACTCTCTAAGCACCAAAGTTTCCTAAAACAATATAAATGTGCCTTTGGAGCCTTAAAAGTGGAGTACATGGGTCATATTGTCGGCAAGGATGGTGTATAGGTGGATCCTAAGAAAATTGAAGCTATGCAGGATTGGCCTCACCCTAAAACTCTAAATATCTTGAGGGATTTTCTGGTTTAACGGGCTATTATCGAATGTTTGTTCGGAATTATGGAAAACTTGCATCTCCTCTCACTACTCTCCCTAAAAATAATGCTTTTACTTGTACTCCAGCTGCTAATCACTCCTTCCAAGCCTTGAAACATGCTATGTGCTAGACCCCTATCCTAGCACTTCCATTATTTACAAAGATTTTCATACTAGAATGTGATGCTTATGGGAAAGGAATTGGGGTCGTCCTCATGCAAGATGGAAGGCCCTTGGCCTTCACTAGAAAACAATTTTTTGAGAGACATTTGGGCCAATCCATTTATGAAAAGGAAATTTTATCTATTCTGCATGTTGTGTATCTCTGGCATCCTTATTTATTGGGACAACACTTCCAAATTAAAATTGATCATTAGAGTCTCAAGTATTTTATGGAACAACGAATTTCATCACGGGAGAAACAAAAATAGGTGACCAAGGTATTTGGATATGATTATGAGATCATTTACAGGAAGGGAAAGGAAAATGTAGTTGCGAATTCTCTTTCCCGGAAGTATCAAGAAAAAGAGTCCCTTTTCTCCCTCTCCTTCATTGTGCCATATTGGCTCCAAGCTATTCGTCAGGAATGGCTGCAAGACCCCAAAATTTCTAGCATGATCCACCAATTGCCACACAATTCTCCAACTTATCCATGGTACTCTTTGCACAATGAAGAGATTCGCTACAAAGTTCGTTTGTATTTAAGAAAACAATCACAATTAAAATCCATGATGCTTTTTGAACTTCATGCTTCCTCCACAACTAGGCATTTAGAGTTTACCAAAACCTATGGATGGGTCAAACATTCTTTTTTATGGGATGGTATGAAATAGGACATCCACACCTTTGTGGTTGAATGTGAGTTCTATCAACGCCTCAATGGAGAAACAATCAAAGATTCAGGCGTAATCCAACCACTTCTGACCCCCCCTGCTATTTCTATGGATTTCATTGTTGGCCTAACTATTTTGGTGAGATATTTCTATGGATTTAATTATTGGCCTACATAAATCGGGTAATAAATCAGTCATCATGGTGGTTGTCGATTTTATTTCCAAATATGCTCATTTATATGATCTTCAACACCCATTAATATCATCCACAATGGCTTAAATCTTAATGGCATGCCTCATTCTATTGTCTCTAACATAGATCCCAATTTCACCAGCATTTTTTGGCCAGAATTGTTCAAGTTACAGGGCACCCAATTGCATCTCAACACCACCTATCACCCCTAGACGGATGGCTAGACTGAAATTGTCAACAAGTGTTGGGAAACATATTTCAGGTGTTTGGCATCTGAGAGGAAAAATCGGTGTGCTCAATGGTTACCCCTAGTTGAATGGTGGTACAACACATCTTACCATACAAATATTCACATGACTCCTTTTGAAGCAGTATATGGCCAAATGCCACCGTCGATTCTCTCATACATGCCAGGGGTTTCGGAGGTTCAAGAGGTTGAAAAAAATCTAACAGTCCAAGAGGCTATTCTTCGTTCCCTCAAAGACAATTTGGTCGTGGCTCAGAATCGCATGAAGCAACACGCAGATCAATGTCGTTTTGAACGTCAATTTATTGAAGGGGACCAACTGTTTCTTTGATTGCAACCTTATAAGAAGACTTCACTCAAATTTTAACATTGTCAGAAACTTTCTCCCAAATTTATGGTCCTTATACCATGCTCAAACGAGTGGGATCAATGGCCTTCCATTTATCTATACCCAGTCATTCTAAGATCCATCTTGTTCTTCAGGCCTCTTTCTTATAGAAGGTAATTCGAACTAAGTGATAAACTCAAACCAATCTCCATGAGTTGGAGGAAGAAGGTTTCATCTGGTTGCAACCACATGCAATATTGGACTAGTGAGAGTGTCATATCTATGAGTGCACCATCAAGGAAGTGTTAGTCCAGTGAAAAGATACAACTCCAGAAGATGCCACCTGGGATTCGGCCACCATTCTACAAAAAATTCCTCATCTCAAGCCTTGAGGACATGGTTGTTCTCCAAGGGGGAGGGAATGATATGGACCTAACCTCCCTAACCCCTCATGTAGATAGTATAATATATTTCCATGTAATAAAGGTCGATATTAATAAGGCCTAGGAATAAGGAAGAATAAGTCAAATGTAAGAAGACCTAATAGAAGCTTCCACTTCTAGAGGGATATTCCTCTAGCTGGTTCTTTTGATAGATAGATTTAGTATAAATAGGACTAGAGGGTATGAGAAGTTTTGTTTGGAGAATTATTGTAATAGAGTGTTTCTCTACTAGAGGTTTCCCCCTCGAAGAGGAAAGTGAACATTGTTTCCTATAAATAAAGTTATTATTTTGGTGTTGTGGTTTCATCTATTGTGTCATTTCGTTGTTATTCTTTGAAATTTTTATGTTTTCATCTATTATAATAGATCTTGTACCTTACAAAAGGTTTTTCATAAAAATCAACTTAGGCATTTTAATGTTTTTTTATTGATTATAGGGAAGCATGGATTATGGAATGATCGATGTTGTTTCCATTGATTTAAACAACTTGGACCGACTGAATATTATTTGTATTTATATAGTGTCTATGATAAATTTCTCATAAACAAACACCAAAAATAATGTTCTAATTGGCCTATATAGAATCAAATGCAATCAAATTTCAAAAAAAAAACACATTGTTATATTGCTACAATAAACTAGATATTTCCCCTATTCTGCAACACATTTCTCAGTGCTAGTTGCACAAAATTACAAAGGGAAGTTTTATTGTTTCACATATGTCCATACTCATATGGAATTATGAGACTTGATCTCATGACCTCTTTACTTAATAAAGAAATGTTTAACCAAGTGAGATAGTGCAAAACACATTATAATCTTAAGATGAAGGACTGTTGTTGTTGTTGTTGAAGATAACGTAGTGTGTGCTCAATAAAAAAAAAATTCATGCATTCACCCACAAAAAAAAATTCACTTCTCGACAACAACAACAACAAGGGTTAGATTTTGTTTAGCTTACTCGAAAAATGAAAATTTTCCCTCTATTTCTTATTTGTCGAGATCTCACGGAGTGCATGGAAAAGAGCATATGCATACAAGAAAACACTTTATGCTGTGTCTATGATTATCTAAAATCACATAGAGCACAGGGAACATAGTATACACAAACAGTAAAAAATATCAACATGGAAAAAAAATAAAACCAAAATATTATCTCTGTAAAAATTTAAAAATGGTGTATTGAGGCTTTATACCTTTGGATCTGACTAAAATGATCATATGTTGGGAAAATGAAAACCATTTCGAGTGAAACGAAAATCGTTCATAATTGAAATGAACACTCTGAATGCAATGAAATACTGCTCAGCCCAAAAATATATAGAAATGGAAGAAACCAGAAATGCAGAAACACAACTTCAAGATCTTGATCTATGATGAGAACGAGCCTTCCTCTTATGACATGTTCGACAACACAAGTATTCCAAGAGAGGAAGAACAACTTTAGTGACCACTAACACAACCATATCAAAGATGAGCATACCGATGTTTTTACGTCGTAGAACTCCTATGGGTAAACATCCACGGCGCGAGCCAACATGGCCACTTGGAGAAATTTATTAATGCAAAATAAAATATGTTACAGAGAGTTTCTCACAAATGATCATCACCAATCAGTTGTTAAGCCATAGATCAATGTAGCATTAAGATCGAGGAGAATATGAAGAATTAGATTACTCTGTGTCGGGAACATATAGAGACCATTGGATTAAGAATACTAAAGAAACACATTTTAACCTAAGGACACATTAGGCCAACTCGATCTTAACTAACTCCTAAGTATTTAAATATCATCTTTGTACTTGAAAGATCTAGAGTTAAATTTGAGTTAAACTTGATTTAAGATGATATAT